>NW_019379466.1:1474538-1490190 GCF_000648655.2 Copidosoma floridanum | reverse complement strand
TTTTTTTTTTTTTTTTTTTTTTTTTTTTTTTTTTTTTTTTTTTTTTTTTTTTTTTTTTTTATAGTACCATCGGCGTTACGATAGGGAGACAAGGAACGCTTACGATAAAAATGCAGCACATCGGTATCCCGTGGGGTGCCTATGGATTACCGATCACGCGGGACGATTTATTTGCACTTGGTGGACTTCCATTTGCAAATTAAATGATGCATCTACTTGAAGTTAGACGAAAAAATGGCACACCTAAATCATCGGATGAAAACGACGTGCCTCAATTCGTAACGGATGACGATGGAGCTTGAATCGTATCGAAATAACTTGTTCCATCGTCTATATATGATTCAACCATATTGGCTTGGAGCTCGAAGCAGGTAGTAAAAATCAAAAAATTGAAAATTGTAATCGGCAACGAGTACGCATACTCTTCCAATGATGAAACACGATCATCCAAGAGGATAACAGCTGTAACGAAGGGGGCTGAAATAAAAAAAATATTTCCGCGCCCCCTCGTTCGCCTTCGACATCAGTTTGATTCTCCGAAAATTACTCAAGGTCGTATCGTCCCGATCCCTCTGTAAAACAACGACAACGACACTTGAATCTCGCAGAAAAAAAAAAAAAAAAAAAAAACTAGACTCGCGCGCTCACAATATACAAGCTATTTCCCGCGAGACTTCAACTCGCAAGAAGAAAAAACCCGTGAGTAACCAAGTACAACTATACACACGCTGCACCCTCCATAAACATTTCATTCCTCCGACAGTAGGTACGTGATGATGGCACTCGCGTGCCTTTATTCTCACTCTCTCTCTGCTGCAAATGAACGTGCAGCCGAGAAATTCTTCGTTTCCCATTCGTAAAACGAAGATAGGGTGCGTGCAGGGAAAAAAGTCAATCGGCGCGTGTGTATGAACAATCCGACGTGTGGCAGAGGGCGTTTCGTCATGCCATTCCCATGCGTATATGCTTGTACAGCTGAAGACGCCGCGGTGGTGTAGAAAAAAAAAAAAAAAAAAAAAGAAGCACTTCACGGATTATGTGTTCCTTTGTCACTCTGTTCTAGATTCACTTTCGTAAACGTATACGATCGAGGGAGGCCGGCTCTCTCAAATTTGGCTTTACATGCATGCACACCCTGTATAAAACATCAGCTCGCAAAGTTGAGCAACTCCACGAGCGTTTCAACATCCCCGAGTATCTATATTACAATGGCACGCGCGCACATTGTTTGGCTGTTGTTTTTTCCACTCTGATAAAACGATTCTCCTTCTTCGTCGACATATATCCAAGAAAAACCGATCGAGCGCCTGGTTTTTCCTTCCCTCGTGGCTGTCGCAAGCCGCCGATACGGCGCAAATAAATAATTGTAAAAACTGGGTATATACGTGTGGCTTATCGCCGTATCGTTCCTGGAACAAAAACCCCATCATCTCTCGCCGTCATCGTAAAAATATTTACACCAACAAACGAACAATGGAAGAAATAATCAGTCTTGCCCCCCAAACACCGCCGATCGATCGGAAGGTCATCGCCAACTGCAGCGAAAGATCGGTATAACCCATCATCATCGGTAGCGCGAGAGCTCGCTGGTGCACGTATATATCTCGGCTTCGCCATCGTCTCTCGCTCGTGACTCTATTAAAATTTCCCCCCCCCCCCACCCCCCGGGTTATCTTGGGTAAATGTTGACGCGTGTGTGTTTTCGCGTGGGATATATGTGATAATGTGATGTGTTTGCCAGGTTGTGCATTGCATACACGCGCATTCCGATGGTTCCTTCTATTGTATTTGGATTGTATATTTTTTTTTTTTTACATATAGCAATGGACCGAATGAATTCGGTGGCCATAACGATGATTTCCACGCTCACTTGGTGTTTAAAGGACAGTAAACGATTGTACGAAGCATAAGATTCAAAGATCGGTAAGTAACGTGACGAATGTATAAGAACGAATATGGGGGGGGGTAGGGGGGAGGGGAGGAAGCATAGAAATTGAAAATAATCGCCTCCCCTGTATATACACCACGTTTGATTGAGTGCTCGATACGCAGTCCCCGAGGGCTGTAAAGATCGCTCCACTCGCACGCGTTCCGAGACTGTATATACGGAACAACCTGTTTGCCTGCCTCGGATGATAAAACGCACACACGCGAGAGAGCTCGTCGGGCGTTTTTTTTCACCGTACCCTCGCCCCTCGAGCTTATACATTTGCATGGACTTATGGAAAACGATCGGCGAGTCTACTCGTCGCGAGAGGAAGGGTGAGTATGGGGAAGATGATGAAGAAGAAGACTCTAACGTGATTTCGTCGCCTCTCGGCAGCGTGTAATACGTGGTCTTTTCCGCTTCCTTCCTTTGTCGGCGCTCACCGGGGAAAAGAAACCGAACGTGACTCCGCGGTGCAAAAGAGAGGTCTTCATTTATTAGATCTTGACTTTTTCTTTTTTTTTTCTTTTTTTTCTTTTACCTCGCGATCGATCAACAGGTGATGGCGACGCTAATGCGGAGGCGGGTTGTTTTTCTCTGTCCTCTTAGTGCAGGGACGAGTCCCGAGGTCGTGCCGGTTTTAATTAATGGGATTAAACCTAGCTCGTGCCGATACAGTTTCTAATTGGAAAAACTGCGAGGGACGCTGCAACCGGTCATGGGAGGGCGGAAAAAAAGCGTTGCTTTTGCGTACACGGCTCTTATTCGTATTTATGTATAATGATGCTTGCAGATATGATACAAAGGATTGAGTCGTTGGTATATATATATATATATGTACGCGAACAACCGATCACTCGCCGCTTCACCTCCAAAAGTTGAACGACAAATTTTGTTCCCTATGATATATGTTGTTGGCTTCTATATAAGATTCGATGAAGCGAGATTAGCGCTAAACCTAATGTGGTTGTTGGTTTTTTTTTTTTTTTTTTTTTTTTTTTTTTTTTTTTCACCAAGGAGGGACCCTGCATGTCAGAGAGAACAAAAACGTCCTTCGTCCCACCCTGCCTCCTGACAAATAAACTTGCAAAAGGCGCATTTCGCCGAAAAACTAAGCCGCAAAGAAAAAAAAAACAAAGGGGCCGTGCAAGATGATGGATCAGTTTCGACTTTTCTTCGTTCCCCTGCTACTACGCCCCCCATCTATATACATGTACATATATATACCATATTTATACACTATGTGGTGACCTTCGCCGAGACTCGTTCACACTGGGACCTTAACTATTGTAATCTCGCAAACAACGCAAACTCGACTGACAAGGACATGGGGTAAAAACACACAGATTAGCGTTTGAAACAAAAAAAAAAAAACAAAAACAAAAAAAAAATGTAATTTAAAGGTACCGATTGTCGGTGATTTCATAAAATATAGCTCCTCGATTATCGAGCACTGGTGCAAAGCACATATCTCCAAACTAGCCAAGTCGGACAAAACATTCCTGATGTCCCATCGTTCGAACGGTAAACGCATATTTTTATACGTTGCGCTTACGCGTCATGCAACACACGTATATACATCCATACCCAAATCGGTATGTGCTTCCGGCTCGATCGACGGAACGGCACTCGAAACGCCACACATAGGCACGCGGCTTATATCTACCAAACGCGATCGCAATGCACTCTTTCATGTATTTGTTGTTCGATGAACGAGCAATTGCACGTGCGTACTTATATATGCGGACGTATGGCCGCGATCGCTCAATTTCAACATCCCTCTTTTTTCCACGTCAAGGAAATAAAGAACTGTACAAGATGGCATCGTTGCAGTTCACGTGCATTTGTATATATACACTTCCTCGTTGTTTCCTTTTTACAACAACAGGTGCGAGGTGCCCAACAACAATACACCATGCATGGGTATGTGTGCGTGTGTGTCTCAGTATATATACGTTAAACTGAAGATTCTAGATCCGAAGGGCAGATATATATATATTATATATACGAGCACACAAGCGATTGTTCGCGAGAAGAAGTGCGAACTGGTGTTGTGCTGAACCTGCGCTGTATACGTGTGTACCTATTACACGCGGCTATTGTCGATCTCCGCGGGTAGTCCGAGGCTTAATTGTGTGGGAGGGTGATGGCTCGCGCTTCGTTTCCGGGTGAGGATGAGTCGGTGGTGTCTCGAGGAGGAGAGGAAGGGCTGTCGGTTATAACTTTACGCTCGACAGGTCGATCGGCCCGATCGTCGGGTTTTTCGGTCCCCCCTCCCCCCCGCCCTCAGAGGCTGTCTCGGACATTACGCACACGACAATGTTGTCTTCGTCGCTCCATCGTGACGTTTTTCCACTCGAGTTAGGAAAAGAAATTAAAAAAAAAAGAAAATTCGTTCTGTACCTCTAAGCGCGAGATTTTTGGGGGTTTCGGGCGAGTTTGCGTTCCGGGGCTTTAACGGCGCCACGCGGCGCTCATATATATGTGTACGTAGCATTATACCGTTACGGAGAGGAAATTACACTGGGCTCTGGTAAACCTCGCGGCGATTAAGGCACTCGAGCTCGAAACGTCGAAATCCAAGTGGTATACGTGGTTTTCTTTTCGATTTTATTATACACATTGTTGCATCCGGCGAGACTAATTGGAAATCCACCGTGGAGCGCAAACTTTGTACATAAAAAATGACGGCACATAATATATACGCGATACGTATATACATATGTGTATGGTAGAGGACACGCGGGGAGAGGGAACGTTAAACTTGTACTGTTGCAGAATCGGCAAAGCGGACGGGCCGAGGCTTGAAAATCGGTTTTCCCCCGCGTCTCACATGTTTTGCGATCGGTATGTTATTTGTTTCAATTTTTCGACGAATTACCACGCAACTCTTTTGTTTATTAGTATTGTGTATGGATAAAGACGCCAATTTCACGATAAAACCAGCCGTGTATTCGTATTAATTAAAAGCGTCTCTGAGATGCGATCTCGTTTCACGCCACACCGGAATGCTGGCCAAAGTATCGTTCACGCCGACAAACGATTTGAATGATCTTTTAATATTCATTTTCCGACAAATGAACGAGAAAAAGAAATCGTAGCAATTTATTATACCCTGATCCTATGTACATTGTGCAGGTATACGTACGACGTGACACGTAAGCCATTGACCTTTGTATATTACGACAAGCAAGTATATACCCACAAATAGAGTTGGACCTCGCGTCATATACGTATATACACTTGTACTGTTACATATATATAATATATCATATATTGGTCAGCTTCTTTGCTCTCACGCCGGCTCCGGGGGGAGAGAAAGAGGTACTGTTATGTTACTCCTCCAGGGGGGGGGGAGAAGGGGGGCGTCGTCCTCTCACTTTGGCACACTTATCGGCACGTTTATATGCCATATGCATGGCTATATGTGTACCTACTCCACGCGCGCATTCGTGACATTTTCTGAGGTTTTTATGTTTTTCTTTATTGGGCCCCTCCAGGCGTCGACCGAGACCTTGACACGCGCCCGAGAGAGAAAAAGCAACGGTTTTCGGTCGTACATGACTTACATTTATTTGACTGATCAAGCATAAAATATAATTATCTTGTTGAAATTCTTGTTGCGTCTACTTTATTATTTCATGCCAATACATACAAGTGCAAAGAAAGCAAATATAAATTGTTCTCCATGAGATCGGTATTCTCACACGCGCATGATCGGTAGTAATAAATACCATACATTACAACGTGACTTGGATACATCATATTACAAATTCAGTATATATAATACGAAAAACACTTGTTGCGTGTTTGTGAGTAAGTAATACATAATTAACAATATTGGTATAACAACAACAACAACAAAACTCCGTATCAGAGATGTGTGATAAATAAATGCAAACAGTGCATGCACTTACCTGCGGCAGTGGGTATATACGTATAATATAAACTATACCGACTAATGTAACATTATGTGCGTGTATAGATTGCGATCGTTTAACTAACTCTCCAACAACGCGTAATTACACCAAGTGGAAGAAGAGATGAATAAGAAGAAGAAAAAAAAAATCCATGACGGGGGATATGGGATGAGACTCTTTGCCCCTCATTTGTAATATCGTTTGCGTGCAGGTAGATATAATATAAAAAGAAAAGAAGAAAAAAAAAAAAAAAAAGACGAAACATGATTGTTTTACACTTCGATCGGCCGATCGTGATGTACACGCGCAGCTGATCGTACATATAGCGTGTCCTTCGACCTCATCCCCGACGACGACGTATAGACACAGACACGTACAAAGAGGTTGTTCCTCTCATCATAGATGTGTATCCACATGCGAGCTTCCTTCGCTATATAATTTATGCGGTGTGCCTATATATATGTGTATTATGTTTTCATTTGCGCCGATACAAAGTGTACGCGTACACGGAGGCTAGCAATTAATGTGCCGATCGTATTATATATCGTTACCCATACGGGAATATACGTGTACTGATTGATTGTTGCGATGATTGGCCGATGATGGGGTACATAAGTCTATATATACCTACCATGCACGTATATACACGTTATTACAGCAGGTATATAATATATGCTGCTGTTGTGCTCGATCGATTCTATACCTATACAAACACAACTCTATATTGGTATTATACCTATTCACACAAATGGGACATTAATTACTCGGGCTGAACGCTCAGTTATACTTATTATCCTCGCAATCATTGATTTTTAGTGCCTTTTTTTTTTCTCATTTGGCGACGATTCTTACGTAAGAACGCCACCACGTAACACGAGAGATCACGTACTTGAACTAGATAACTTTGCTCTACCACCCCCCTCCCAATGGGACCAAATGCAAGGGCAGCCGGAAATTTATGTACACGCGTGTTTTTAATCGTGTCAGGGTCAGGGGGGGGGGAGCAAGGAAGGAGTCAATTATAGTGGTATGAATTATTTATCAAAGTGGCGCATTATTGATATTAGATCGCATGCAAACGAGCTGTCGTTGGTCGTCTTTTTTCAAATGATGTATACGTCACATCTTGAGGTACACATTAATACTCGTACGCGCACACATAGCGAGACCGTTGGGGTATTCCTCGTCCAAGGGTACACCTAACTGAACTTTTTTTCAATATAGTCACGTGCGATCTGTTGATTCGCGCGCAGCTCTATATAGGTATTGGTATTATGCATATATTATATTGTACTTGCGTTCGCACGACAGTAAAACTAAATATCCGCCATCTCCGTCAGTCCATTCTCATGCACTCGACTCCAATGACAAGGGTATACGTATACGTTAATTTTTAACAGGTCGGAGGCAGCAGAAAGACGTTCACAATGGAACCCCCAGTAGCTAGACCCAACAGCTCCCTTCCGAGAACATCTGTGCAATGTATACATGTATATATAGAGATGCTATTGTCCCGAAGCCACGCCGATCCTCCCCCCCCCCCACGATATCGTGAAAAAAATAAACGAAAAACAAAAGCAAACGAGCGATTGAAACAAAAAATGTCCTTACCGATTTTCTAGCGTGTGCAGTAGACCCGAGGAACCTTGACCTTGTGGCTTTGCGCTCGAAAGCGCTTGTAATATTACGTAAAAAGCGCGCGAACGCGCGCGTGTAAGTGTGTGTACGTGTGAATGCACGGAGGGGAGTGGGAGAAATATATCGACGTATTATCCCGAGGCCGCAGTCAATGAACCGCCCGAAGAGCTGGTCTTGAAATTTTTTTTGTTTTTTGTTTTTTTTTTTTCCTTTGCAGTTCAGTGTACCTGAATCGGTTTTAGAACTTCCGGTGTTTTTTTTCTCCACTTTACAGAACGTTGGATCAATTTGTTGTGGCTACCGATTGTTATTAGCCACAGGTGATTGTTCGATCGTTGCAGTGAAAATTGCGTTTGGGCCATTAGGTGCCCAAGTGAATTTAAAAGGAAATCGCTTACCGATCTCCGAAGATCGGCTTTTGTTTTAGTGGCAAATCGAGTTTGTTCTAATCGAAAAAAAATGAGGATTCCCTTTTTTCACGATGCAAACATCCGATCGGAGCAACTCGTGAACGTTTTCTCTGATTTTTTTTTTTCCATACCACTACTTCGACATTTCTCTATTTTCTTTTACCTTTTCTCAAGCATTGAAACCAAGCCCACTCGACCATCGTACAAACGTACGGCAGAAAAAAAAAATCACGTAATTCAATCTCGATAGGCACGCACGCAGAAAACCCCCTGAATATCAGATTCACCCCAAACGTACCCACAATCAAACCCCGCGAATCTCCAAATGGAAAACTCCTCCGTGTCCCTTTCCAAGGAGCCTATCCATACGTATATATATATATATATATATATATATATATATATATNCACTATAGTATATTATATATATATATACACGCGAAAATGATAATTCCAAAGCTCGCCATGGTCATGAACTTGCCCGTGCGCCCTTCTTTGAAATTAAAATCTCTCCCCCTTTCCCCGTGCACGGGTTAACAGGCGCCTTTTGTTGTATCGCACGAATGCCTATTGTTCGGCTCGGTCCTGCATGAAAATCGGCACGGAGCATAGCAATGTGTAAATGGTTCTTTTTCAAATCCAAATGACCACCCGCGTCGACGCATACAAATTGTGGTATACGAAAATAGCGCAAGGGGGGGAGGACTGGATCGCGTATCGCTCACCTGGTAGGGGTAGGCACCCGGTCTGTAGAAGCTGCTGGTGGTCAACGCCGGATGGCCCTTGCTGCTCCCGCACATGGATGCCATGGCCTTTTTTTTATTAAGTATTTATTCCTCCAATCACTTATCAAACTGTTTTTTTTTTTTTTGTTTTTTGATGGGGTTGGATCGATAAATAATCAAGAAACACCACTTGACATCTGGATTATTCCACCCCCTCCGAGTCTCTTTATCTCTTTCGCTGTTGGTTTTACGATCTCTTCACTAAAACTCGCATTCACATGTTGCCGGCCACTTGTTGGTTGTACCGTTGTATGTACCCATCATCCCAAAGTTGTCTTTGAAAAATCAAAAAGAGAGGGCACTTTTTAACCGGTCACTCAAGGGAAAAGACAAAAAAACAAAAACAAAATATAGGAAGCATCCCAACTCTCGGCAGCGCGTATACCGATCGAGGAGGGCTCGAGATTTTCCCACGCGACGATTCTTCACGGCTGTGTATAGCGCACGCAGTGGGCGAATAAGGGCTAGGAGAGGAACGAAAAAAGGAAAAAATAAAAAACAAAAACAAAAAAAGAATTTTAGGGGACGACGACCGAGTGCCGGAGATATAGAGAGAGAAAAAAAAGAGAGCGCGATTAGCGCGTCCAGCCAACGAGGCGGCTCGGCACCGACTGACAGCCAACGATGCTCCGGCCCCGCCATTCCTCCGGCTCGCGGGGCCTCTTCCTTCCCTCGCTTTTTTTACTTACGGACTTGGTATCTCTTCTCCCTCTCTCTCTTGGATCTTTCTTTTTTACCTCCTCTTCCTCCTCCTCCTTTGCTTCTTCTCCCTAGCCACCGTAGATATACTATATGTACACTATACTGCATGCATAGATGAAAGTATATAGTAGCATGTATACACGGAGGAGAGAGGGATAAAGGATGAGATGGTCAGCAGATAGAAGAAGAACTTGCTGCAAAGTATATAATATATTCACCGGAAGCCCAGGCGATCGGGTTTTCGAGTGGAGGCATTTTGGGGGATCGTAGCGTATTTTATGCATACCGGGGTACAATATAGCTTGTACCCTAAAGAGCGACTCGATCGGTTCTATTAGTAGCCCCTCATCGGTACGGATGTATATACATATATGTATGTAAGAGTCCTCGTTTTCCGCGAAAGCATGTAGGAAAACTCGAGCGCCAAGTGAGAGGGACACTGCGCCGCGAGCCGAGGAGGAGCAAAAACTGGTCTTCTTCTTCTTCTTCTTCTTCTTCTTGGCGCTCGGATAAATGACCATAGAGCCGCTGTAATCTACTTTTAAAACGAGTTCAAGGGAACGATTCGACGCTTCGTTTATTGGGGAGAGGGACGATGATCGAGCGCTGGGTTGTATACTGTTGGTTTTGCATGGATTTTCCTCACTTTGAAACACCACTTGAAAACAGATAAATAGCGAAGGCCCGATTCGTTATATACACGGAACGGCCAGGCCATGTATATATAACCCAAACGTCACTACGAAACGTCAGAAAAATGGTATGCGTATAGCAACACGAGAGGAGATGATGTATTGTGGAAGCCGCTCGGCGGAACATAACTCCCTTTGGGCTCTCGTTTCCGCCTTTTTTTTTCTCCTTCTAAACCATAAGCACGAGGATTTCTTGTATAGCTCCCTCCCCCCTTGGCTTTGTTTTCTTTGCTCTGTTCCATCCTCCCTCCGCACTCGTTGCCGAGTCTTTTCTTGTTTTTTTTTTTTTTATTTCAAAATAAATAAAACACGTCCCGTCCAAAGTACGGGGCAAGCGAGCTTCTTTTCATACTTCGACTCTTGTCTCTCCGGAGAGTGGACCTTGGCTCATTAGGCTTCCATCTCACGTGTTTTACGGGCATGTACTTAATAACTCGGTATTTTAAATACACCGCTCGCTCTCGGTCTCCCCAACTTTTACGTGTCGACGACCCCGTATATTACTATATTAACCACACGTGTGGCTACTACGGCTGCGTGTACATGCATGTGTAGGTGGGTACGCCTGCGTTGCTCCCGACACATTACAATTAACTTTGAACGTCGTCGGCGTGTACACACAGGTGAAGGCATTCAGCGTGAAGAAAAGAACCTCCCGAGGGGGGGGGGACCCTTTTAAGTATATATAATAATAATGGCTGCCCTCCGCTGATGGTTCGTTGCTCTCGTTTTTTAGGCACCGACACACAGGGAGTGCCTTTTTTTTATCGTTTTTTCACCCCACACCAGCACTGAGATCGTATATATATATATATATTTTTTTTTTAATCCATCAGAGGTAATCGTGAGATTGAAAACTTGCATTCGATTGGGCTCGTTTTCTTACCACAACCTGATGGTTTTTAATCCTTAATGTTTCGTCAAAGAGGACAATATACTCCACTGAACCCCAACTCTGAGACAAAATGGCACCTCGACGCAAATTGTCACGCCACCATCTGAGAGGGAGCCATATATTTACATGCAGATCAGTTAAAAACAAAAATAAATAAAAGTAAAAAGACCACAGGAATTTGTACTATATATCTACGTAATATTATATAGGTGAGTGTTTTTTCTACCAATCACACACCCGCGTCTTTGATCAAAAATTATTAATGATTGATTAATCACAATACCCCGTGTGTAGTGTGTTTTTTTCAAGCTTTTGATGTTTCAATAAATTTTGCGATCAGTCTTTGCGCACAATGAATTACGATTTTTTTTTGTATGAATTTTAAAATTTTCCCTTTTTCCTCAATCCAATCGACTTCATGGTAACTGATAAACTTTTTCCGAGCACCCATTACGATGATGAATTTTCATGAGCTGACTAAACACATTTTATATTAACAACAGAGTTTTTTCAACAGCTGGTAACAACATGAGCCGATGAACGCACCGTGTAGCGATTCTTCAACGAAATTTTAACTGTAAAGTGTCCGCTAATAGTCTGTGACGAAGCAGAATTTCTCTTGTGCGGAAAAAAAAACGATAAGTTGCCTCAAGAAAAAAAATAAGTTGAGTGTGGGTAATAAAGTTTTTTTTTTTTTTAATGAACCCATTGCCACAATAATAATAATAATAATTCATTACAAGTGCATATGATGATAATATTATTATCAATGTTAGAAAAGAAGACCTGTAATGAATTAATAAAGCTTCGGGGTTGCGATGCTGTATAGTATGTTCAAAACACAATTAAATCATTTCTCGACAATGATCTCTCAAAATGATCAAAGTATCATGCGGTGTGAAGGCAACAGCTATGAAATTTCTGGGTGAAAGTCCGCGAAAGAAGAGATTGTTTATTACTGTACGTCCAGAAGTTATGACAGCGTCCAAAAAGCGATTTATTGCGCAAGAGAGAGGGCAGGCACACAGACATAGCGAAAATTGAATATAATATATTATGTGAGCTCGTGGATTTGAGCGGATACGTGTATGTACCGATGCTCTTGTGCACATTTCGCGTCAGGATGTAATTTCCCGTTCGCGAACCGTCTCGAGCGTAATTGTTGTATACGGGTAATTCAATGGGGCGCGCGAGAAGTAGCGTAATATGCATATCCATGCCTCTGTATATACGTACATCGCGATAGAGGAGCTATTACGCGTGCACAAGGCACGGGGGTCGGCTTTTGTTCTCTCTCTCTCTCTCTACCTATACCTACATACGTGTGTGCTCTCGCGTCTTGTGCACATAATATTTATGATTTTGACTCAAAGTTACGTACACTTATACTCGCATCTTCGTTTACCTCGTGCTTTTGTTTGGCAAAATTTTTCATACTTCAAAGCGACGTATCGACGTGTGATTCGTACATTAATTATAATTGACTGTGTTTATTCACAAAAATGTGCATGTCACGAAGGATTAAAAAAAAAAAAAAAGAAAGAAATCAATGACTTGACACGCCAAAAAAAGACCGAGTGCGCGTCCATATTTCGCGTGTATATTATATATACTACACACAACAACCATTGTCTCCTTGCTCGCGTATAGCGTGTGTGCATAATCACTATATTGGACAAAAGGTCCTCTAATAGGTATACAATCAAAAGAACCCCGTTACATCATCAGCATCAGCGCATCCTTCGTTCCACATCTCACTACGACTGTACATATACGATAAATCGCTCACCTGCTGTTGTTCATATCCCTTGCTAGTTACCCATTACGCGATATATATACATATACTATGTGTGTAGAGTTGTGGGCGGGAACACCAATTGTTTTTTGGAAAAACGCTTATTTTACAGTATACTCTTGTATATAGTACAAGCTTATAAGCAACACTTGAATCGAATATTATATCTATAGAGCGTTACGGGGATGATCCTTGTTATACTTACGTATAATATATTATGTAGATCGGTACGTGGGGATGTGGGCCAACTAGCCGCGTTTTGTCGCTTAAACTTTTATTTCCGCCATCCGAGTGCGTAAATGTGATGGCCTGCTTTTCACGAGCTCTCGGGCATCACAGGTAAACTATCCAGATAATAATATACAACGTCACATCGCAAAAGTGACCCGCGTCGCGCTTTTTCATTCAAGAAATTCACGAAGAAAAAAAAAAAACGTCCACTTGTCACCGTTACAACATCTTGGGGACCAGGGGATATAATATTTCTTTTCCCAGACTATATAACTAACAAGGCAAAATACCGATCTGCCCGTGGAGCTCCTCCTCAAAGCTGCATCGTATAGGTATATTATGTATTGTAATCAAGGAGCTAGGAAAAATATGTGCACGTTACTATTCAGCTTTGATGCAGACGAGGAGGACACTGTCAACATAATAATATATGCACACTCCACGTTAGGATGTAGTGTGGGACACGCGTGTACGGTACTTTTTTTTTTTTTTTTTTTTTACCGAAATGAGTAAAAAATATATAAGATATGAAAATATGGATGTATATGTATGCGTACCAAGAAATGACGAAATGACACACCTATACGCTGCGGGTAATTTTCGCTGATGTTGCCACCCGTGTACACCTTTGGGAATGATACCGTTGTCACTCTTTCTCTCCAATGTTCCGTTCTTCAGATGTGCCTTTTTTTTTATGGTACACATATTTTACATGATTAAGTACACCCGCGCTCGCTTTCTGTGACGCCTCAGCTGTATACCTACGGTTATATACATGTGTACGTACATATACACATACCGTTAATAAAAGCGACGCCCCGCGAGTGTGGAGCGCGATTAGGTACGACTTTATACAAAAAAAAATGTATACTTACGCAAGTAGAGGACGTGGGACGATGTTCGCGCAAACCTTGACGCGGATTTTGTTCTGATTTTTCATGTGCTACGTCGGCCTTTTTGTTTCCTAGCCGTTTGAGAGAGTATTAATTTTCACTCATGATGCCCCCCGTTGTTGCGTTTATGGTGCAAGTGGTGTTCATTAATTAAGTGCCTTTACTGTGTATTTTTTTTTTTTCAACTTTGCGGTACTCGGATGCATATTAAAATGAATTTGAGGTATGGAAGGGGGGACAATACGTTTTATTTTTATGAACAATCATTTTTCGTTTGATGAGTGCTTTGAAGGACAACAGCTGGTTTCCTTTCAAATTTTTGATGCATAAAAGTGCATCATCTCTACAGGTTTTGACAACAAAAGTTGATTAAGTATTCGATTCATAGAGCCAATGGATCATTCATTGCAACGCTAAGTATATTTATGTATAAATCTAATTTGGCGATTATTTCTCACTGAATTGCGTTGTATATCATCCTCCAATAAATCAAAAAATCACGTCACGTGTATTAACAAAACTACTCAT
Organism: Copidosoma floridanum; assembly: GCF_000648655.2. Next base: position 1,475,774 of record NW_019379466.1, on the reverse strand, counting down.
TGGCATACACTGTGTGTATGCAATATAAGCGTGAAGCTCAAGCAACTCAACAGCTGTGTAAAAAATACACACGCTCCGTCCAATCGAATCCCGCAAATTGGAAGCTCTTGTTGCGCGTCCTTGCCTCGTATAGTTCCACACCAAGTTGTTGCTCAGAGCACGCGATTCTCGATCCTCTCGAATAAAGAAAAAAAANTGGTACAACACCTCGTGATCGTCGTGAGCAGCTCGAGCGGATTCGGATGCCCCGTCTTCCACATGCCGCCATCTCGCTTGCCTGCGGATTATTTTTATTGGTCACCCACTCTTTGGTTCACTCAACAGCAACAAGTAGAAAGAAAAAAAAAAAAAAAAAAAAAAAAAAATAAAATAAAGAAAACGAAGGCGAAACCATTCGGAGGAGAGAGGAATCCCGGAGAAAAAGATCCGTAGAGACGAATAATCACCACTCGGCTCTGTTTTTCCTCGCTGTATATACATATATACCCATACTCCTGTCATCGTCGTGTCTCTCGGCGACTTTTGCTCTCTAAGGCGCTCATCGTTTTTTGCCGTCACTCGCCACTGCAGTGTCTAGTCTCTTGTTGTGTACTCACTTACCTACTGCACTCCGTATGCCTACTTACTCGAGTAAAGAGAGAGAGAGAGAGTGCGAGTTTTTTGTAAACCCAAGTGCAACTATGGTATATAAATATACTGACGACGTAGCGCGAGAGACGGATAGGAGGGTAAAAATAATCGCGCGCTGGGTAAATACTTGCCTGTTTTTCATCGGGCCAATTTAGTTTTGCCCTTTTTTTTATATACACACGTACACACGCTAGGAGGTGCACATAACAGAGGCTCACAGGCATGGACGAAGTTTTTTTTTTTTTTTTTTTTTTCTTTCATATGAAAAAATCGATCCCAATCGGTCGTCGCACTCGGCCGATCTGCGTGACGATACAGGTATCGATCTCATGAATACATGTGCGTACAAAACACCGTGAAAATCTGATCAACGTCACGCGTTGTATTTCGAGAGAAACCAGTTTTATCTCTCTCGCAACGTGCGATTCAAATCGTTAAACAGATGATCGGTAACTCGTTCGCTCGTACGTGGAGGAAAATTAAAAGACCGGGCGACGGGATATCGGACGCTTTGCTGTAAAATACACGCTTTATTCGCTTAACAATAAATATAGGGTCTTTTTTTTCTTTTATATATATATATAGGATTTTAGTCAATCGTTTGTT
>NW_019379466.1:1450798-1474529 GCF_000648655.2 Copidosoma floridanum | reverse complement strand
TATATATATATAATATTCAAAAATGCAGCGATTCTCGCCACCTTAACAAACACATTATGTACTTCGCTCTCGTATCCTTCCAAACGCAAACACGTACCGTGCGACATGAATAATAATAAATAATTAAAAAATGATGCGTAGAAAAAAAAAAAAGAAACGGGGACTCATCGATGAACGTCCCCGGCGACCGCGTCGAGTATCCTCTGCAAGCTCTGCGCGTCGAATCCGAAAAACTCCCGCTCCCGGGGCGGCTTGTCCCTGTCTAGGGAGCGTTTCCTGCGCTTCGCCAAAAAATCGTCCTCCTCGTCGCTTATCATCGGATTGACCTTGGCGTAGTAGAGCGCAGCGAAGCCGCTGTAGATCAACAGTGCCGCGGTCGCCAGCTGAAACGATTCAACGCCCGTTGTCATCCATCGCCAACTTATAGTGGGTGTAATATATAATTATGTACGTGACGTACTTGAAAAACGGCCCAAAACTTGTAGCTGCCCTCGTTGATTAGAAAATCGTAGTAGCCGCCCCAGTAATCGACCTTCGGCTCGACCATGGCCTTGGTGTCTCGGTAGTCGTGGTCGTCCGGCAGGACCGCCTCCTCGTCCTGGTACAACACCTCGTGATCGTCGTGAGCAGCTCGAGCGGATTCGGATGCCCCGTCTTCCACATGCCGCCATCTCGCTTGCCTGCGGATTATTTTTATTGGTCACCCACTCTTTGGTTCACTCAACAGCAACAAGTAGAAAGAAAAAAAAAAAAAAAAAAAGAAAAAAAACAGTGGGCAATTTCACCTATACGACTCGTCCGTAGTCGTGAGAGTCCTAACGTCGTAGTCACTGAACGCGCTCTCGCCGAGTCTCACCCCTGTCGTCCACACAACAATCCAGCACCAAAGTGTCTTTTCCATCGTCCGATGTTTAGCAATGTTTTATACCCACGAGTGAACAACAACAACAACAACAACAACGGCCGTCGATCTGTGGCGCTTCTCGGCTCATCGATCCGAGGGTGCCGATGATGGTTTTCCGAAAGATCGGCGGGAGTCGCGGCCCATTGGAATATCGTTAAATCGAGGAGCGCTATGAGACTGACGGTAGTTTAGCGACTGACGGCTCATCCGCGTTTCGTAACTGTATACCGGGGGCCCATGGAACGTTATGCAAACGGGCTACCGAGCGCTAAACGGTCCTAATTGTTGTTACCGATCTCCGCGAGCGCTCTGATTTTTTTTTTTTTCTTTCTTTTTTTTCCGTCTTCTTTTTTCCCTCGCACCCGCGCGAACAAACATCGATGGAATTTCTCGGTGTGCAGGAGGAGGAGGAGAAGGAGGTTTCGCGGAATAGGCGTAACGTACGCAAGTATCCTGCGGACGACCGACAACGACCGAGGGTGGGTCGAGCGATTAGCGCGCGGGAGGGGTACCGTTGCAGGAAACGGCGTGCCGATAAAACCACGAGGGTTCCTTGACTTTATTTCATTTTTTTCTTCTTCTTCCGTGGAATGACTGCATCTTGTGCATTTTTGGTTGGAGCTATAAATGTATATATACGGGGGTGTAGAGCAGCGAGGATTCGGTTGTTGGAGGGGGATATGTAAAATATCGAGCACGTGTATGGGCGTCAAACAATGGATTTATTAACAAATGAAAAAAAGAGAAAGAGAGAGAGAGAGAGAGAGATACAAAAGAACGCAGTAAAATGTACAGACTCGCAACAACAATACAACATATATATGTGAATATAATGTACGTGGGGTTTGTGAAAATTCGATAAAGTGGTCAGTGGTTGGCGAGCGAGTAGCTCTCGATGGCCTCGAGGGCCTCGGTCGCGTAGTCCAACCACCCGGGACCGGAATGATCGCTCCTGCTCTGGTTCATGCTCATCTCCATTGGCGGTCCCGGAAAGTTGATCTTGTGCCTGGCTATGCTCTTCAGCACCAGGGCACCGATGTAGATGATGAAGTAGATGCTAAAGTACAGCGGCACGTACCAAAGCTTCTTACCGATGTAGTAGTACGAGTAGGTGGGCCGCTTGTTCAGCCGCTGGTCCATCGGCTCGGGCTCCATCGTCGTAGTCCTAGGCTTCGGGTGGAGGTAATGGTAGTAGACCGGCTGGTGGTGGTGGTGGTGGTGGTCGTCCGGCTCGTGGTCGTAGATGATATCTTCCTCGTCCTGCTGGTGGTGGCCGTAAGGCGGATACTCGAGGGACTTGGGGGGATGCTCCGGCAGCTCGTAAACGATCGGCTTGCTCGGCTTAGGCCCGTACGACTCTGCGAACTATGGATTCACCGCTCTTATGTTTTACCTTGTAGTCGTATTTTTCTCTCCGAGAGAGGATCCATCTTACCGGTGCGGCGTACGAGGGAAACGAGTAGTCCTTGATCACCGGGGGCTTCGAGACGACGGTGGCCACCGGTGCCAGTGGTGCTGGATAGTCATCGTAACTCATGGTAACTATCGGCTTCGTGTAGATGACGTCCTTGGACGAGGAGACTGGATTCAAGGGGTCGATCTGATGCTGGGGTTGCTGACGCATGTGCGAGAGGACGTGCTCGAAACTCGCTGGTGGATGAAAGCGCTCTTGGGGCTTTTTGCGACCGGTCGAGGCTGCATCCAGCTGCGAGACTAGCTGCTCGTCCAGGGTGGAGTACCTGGGATAGGAGATTGCATCGTTACCATTTGAATACCGATTTACCGGTTTTAGAGAGCAGAGCAAAAGACTGACTTAGATGTACATAGAAGAAGAAATCTTACTTGGGCGTGAATGGATGGTTGACAACCTCGCCGGGGCTGAGTTCTACGGTAGTCCTCTGGTGGGCGGCCGCGAAAATCGGCGCTAGCGTGAAGGCCACGTCCTGCGAGCCCGATCTCGCTTGTCCGTACCTCGAGACCTTCGAGTAGGCAGACACACGTGGAGCTGACGGGAGTACGAGACACTTGATAAATACGAGCACGAGGAGCGATTGCCGATTCTTCATGTTGAAGCGCCGATTTGCCGATCGTCCGAAGACTGATGATCACATGTTTGCGTGCTGTGGATTTTCGAGCGACGCGCGAGTTGCGGAGACCTTGTGCACGTGTGTGTGTATCGGCTGGGCCTTTATATAGGCTCGGTTAAACTGTTGTATATGTACCAAAGTTCGCACGGACTTGCTGATAATTAGCAGGGCAAATTGTAACGGAGCGCGCCGGGGTGTTATATATATGTATATATATGTATGCGTCCAGGGAAGGGAAGGTGCTCAAAAGAGTCGGTGTAATATGATCGGTATAAGATAGTACTGCTCAGAACTGGGCGTGAATGTTGTTTTCAAATTTTTCGTACAAAAACAAAAGTAAATCGCGTTAAGTATACTTAGAAAATTTTTTTTTTTTTCTTTCAAGTATTATATAAAGTACAGGGAGATTAATTTTATTCCAGAAAATAAAAAAACAATTAATGCATTATAATTTGGGAAAAGGACCAAAGTATGTTTAAAAAGGTGTTTAAATTAAAAATTTTTTAATCGAATACTTTACAATAATTTAATATCTCAAATATAATTGTAATCCACGAACGTTTGATGACAAGCTTGGAGGTGCATTTCGTGCTTCTGGAGAAATAGTTGCAAAGGATGTGATAGAGCTTGTTATGTGTAATTTTGAACAAAGTTGGTAGGAAAAAATCAATGTCGTTTTCCTCATTGCAATTTATTGGATAAGTTATTGCTCGACGATAATCGGGTGTTTCATCGTTCTTACGGAGTTGTTGAAAATAATTTTTATGTATTATAAATATTTAATTGCGCTTACAAAAAGAGTTACGATTAATGCGAATGTTTTGTCTACAGCATATTTTTGCAAATGCCACACATTCATCGTTCGACTTGCTAATTTAATTGATTAAAAAAACTATCTAACAAACATTACGAAGAGTCACAGTCTGAAACTTCATTTCTCAAGATGTTGGATGTGATATTTCATCCTTATTTTTGCACGAGTGGAGGAAACGAAGGGGTGGGGTGATTTTCGAACGTTTAAAATAAGCGAAGAAATTCGATTTGACTTCATTGTCGATCGGACTGAACGGTGTGCGTGAAGTAAACAAGTCGGGAGACAAAAAATTGCCTTTGTTTTCTTGTTTGTCAACTCAAGACTAAAATTTATCGTTATGGTAGCGCAACTGTGCTCGATAACTCAAAAAATCATAAAAATTTTAAGACCAAAAGCACTTTTCTCCAAGTATGAAATAAAATGGACCAACGTCGTTTTGATCACTTTGTTCCACTTGGTTGCTCTTTACGGGCTCTTGACGTTTCCCTACATTCAAAAGTACAAAACTGTACTTTTTGGTAAGGAATTTTCCTACAAATTTTTATTTTACTATTTTTTTTTTTTTTTTTACCTTTATATCGATATTTTTTTCAATTTTAGCGTTCATCTTGACGTTGATCGCGGGTTTTGGTGTCACCGGTGGTGTCCATCGATACTGGACCCACAAGGCTTACAAGGCCAAATTACCCCTGAAAATTATCCTCGTTTGCTGCTACACGTTGGCTGGTCAGGTACTTATTATATATTTGTGTTTTTATCACACGTTGTTCGATGGAGGTAATAATAAATAAATGACGTGTGTCACAGAATTCCATATACGATTGGGTAAGGGACCATCGAATCCACCATAAATTCAGTATGTATATATTACTCATTAAATTGTTGTTATTATATATATTATACTCATTAAATAAAACGTTCAATGATGTATTGTATAATTGCCACGCAAGCTGAAACTGATGCAGATCCTCACAATAGCAAGCGCGGCTTTTTTTTTTCACACGTTGGCTGGCTTTTCATCAAAAAGCATCCAGACGTTATTGAAAAAGGAATTCAGATGGACATGAGCGACATCGAGAACGATCCGATCGTCAATTTTGCCAACAAGTCAGTATATTATGATTGTCATTACTTTTGTGGTGTCTATTGATACTTTGAATCATCATTTTTGCAGGCACTTTACGAAATTGAAATTGTTATTTGCATTCGTGTCAGTAGCGGTTCCAGTGTACGTTTGGAATGAGTCTTGGTACTACTCTGCAATGGCCCAACTTGTGAGATTCATATACACCAGCAATGTTACCTGGTCTGTCAATAGTTTGGCACACATTTGGGGCACGAAACCTTACAATAAGTAAGTCCCATGGGACATTGTTTGAGTTTGAATTCAAGTTGTTGGTTTTTTTTCAATTCGTTTTTTTCTCCAGGAACATTGCACCCGTGGAAAATTCTTTCGTCACGTATATAACCAATGGCGAAGGCTGGCATAATTTTCATCACGTGTTTCCATTTGACTACAGGTGTCCAGAATTTGCAGGAAGACATGACCCAACGGCAAAAGTAATTGAAATATTTGCGAAAATCGGATGGGCGTACGATCTTAGAAAAACAAAAGACTCAATGATCACAAGTACTTTAATGAAACATGGAGATGAAACAATAAAAAGCCAATTATCTTGATGGTTTTTTGAAGTTACACTTCTATAGGCGCATTATGAGTGAGGGTAAATCAACGATCTCAGATTTTAAGATTTTGACCTTGAGAAAAAGTGTGACGGAAGTGGATTTTCCTTGATTATTCCCCTTCCCCTCGCCACCCATGACATACTTCCGGTTTCCTCTACACCACACGACATCACCACACCACACACTTTGAATTTTATAAATTTTATTTCTTTTAATTAATTCTAAAAGAAAAGAAAAAAAATAACAGTCTCCACAGAGATTTGAATCCCCAACCTTCTGCACGCTGGTCAATGAGCGTATAGTTCGTTGCTTATTTTTAATGTAAATTTTTATTTATTGTGTATTCATTCATTTGGTTTGATTATACATTAAATGAATAGATGATTTATTTAATCTTACTTATTTTTTAGGTACATGTTTTGAAAATTTCGAAAAAAAAATATATTAGCAGATCAGCTATTGTATTTATGTAATAATAAATATTTATTTATTTATCATTTATTCATTAGATTTATCTAACAGTTAGATTTTAAACAAAANTTTTTTGTACTGTACAAATACAATAATTAATTTTTATGGTGTTTTATTCTTTTACAATTTTTCCATTTGTGACTAAAGTGGTTTTTTAACGTTCTTCACTCAGTTACCGGGGGAAAAGTTCAGAGGAGTGAGAGGAACGCTATGTGTGCAGTAAAGCTAGCAATTGGTTTTTTCATGTGAATGTACTCAGATACATGCATGCTCAATTTGTGGGTCTATTTGAAAATTCTATAGGTTTATCTAAAAGTAATCTTTTGGACCGAAAAAATTGGAAGATTCCTACAAATCATATAAATGCCAATCAACGTGATTTTTTATAAGGTTACATGTTAAATATCGATTTTTTTAAATGTAACATTTATAAAATAATGGCACAGTCATATGGACTGGAATTTTTGTGGGTATTTTTTATGCTATTTCAATATACGTTTGCCATTTGAATATCTGGCAAAAACCTATATGTGTGATGAACGTCCTAAGGGGACATTCACTGGTATGTAATACTACCCTTGCCTACTACAGGATGGTTTTTCTTAATTTTCTGTGTACAATTATATTTTGGGTATTAAATATAGACGAGGAATAAGTGTGGGATCGTATGTTATAGATGTGAGCGTGACTTTACAGACGTAATCAGTGTAGGCAGTAGTACTGCAGTAGGAAGTTGTTCTGAAATCATTGGAAGATTTGAAAAAAGTGCAGTCTTGTACTGGCCAGCCTATATATTATTTTTATTGTATTATTCCGGATTATATTGTTCGTAATCGTTAACTCATTAAATATTAAAATATTTATTGAAACCAGACCCAACTAACGTGGGTATACTCTTTCCAACGATATTTGCACCATTTACGTACACAATATCGTTTCATTGAAGGTAAATTTATACTTATAATTATATTATATTTCATATAATTTTGTAGAAGTATAACTTCTTATTTGGGTACCCAAGCACCCACTGTCCACTAGTTTTCTCAATTGACTGTACTGTATAGTTATATATATATACTGTACATTTATAGTTAATATTTATATGGATAAGAATTTTTAAAGTATGTAGAAGTATGTGAGCAATGTAGAGAACAAAAAAATTGAATAACTGCTTAGTAAAAATTAATACACCTTCATTTAAAGACTTTATTCCATTTCAAACTAAAAATTTAATTTCATATATACAGTGCTCTAATGAGAGATTTGAACAATGAAATAGAGTAGTAGTAATCATAAGCTATCTTACAAGTAACAAATTTATGTACAAGAGTGTAGCTAGAATTATTATGTTGTCAATATACTTATATTATGACACTTGTAGAGGTTATGTCAATTACAACTTTTATTACTGATATTCAAATTCTGAGGATTCTACTTACTTATTAGGTATACTATTTTTAATACACGGTGTCTACCTTGAATGAGTTGAAAAAGTAATCGATGAATGTGAGAATTCCAATAGCAGTACCTGTACACTCTTTATGAAATGGCTCTCATGCATACTTGAAGTGGTGGAATCATAAAAAGTTAGCCATAGGATCACCATCCCTCATCCTCTTCATCTGATAAGCTTCTTTCTCCTCCACAGTTGGCTCTTTAACGGTGTACATACTGTTGTAGGGCCTCTGCCTTTCGTCCATTTTCAACAGCTTCTCAGCCTCCTTCTGACTCTCCACTTCCTTCTTCAGGGCTTCCTTCAGCTTGTCCTTTTCCTTCTTGTCCTTCTTTCGCTTTTTTTTCTTCTTTTTCTCTTTGCGCCGCTTTTCCTTCTTTTCCTTCTTTTCTTTCTTTTCCTTCTTGGACTTTTTATGCTTTTTCGTCTCCTCTTCGGAACTGTCACTCGATGTATCACTATCACGACTCATTTTGTTGGAGCATCAACTTTTTTATTTTTGAATAAATGTAACTGTAATGAGCTTCAATTTTTTAGTAAATTAATGACATCTTCATGCAAACAATTCCGCCAGATTTAGTATTTGGAGTTGATACTGATTGATACACACTTCCGAAGTTTTAACGGAGTCACGCTGTCATTAAAGCATACAAATACTTATATTATACCTATAACACGCCTAACCTCTCTAGCGCTGTGTCGTCTGCAATAGGTTTATTCAAGCTGATTCTCGGGGACACTCGGAGAGACTCTGGGAGTCTCCGAGAATGGAATGAACAAGTATATCTGCATTCTGCATGCATCTCATCTCTGTCGCAAACACGCAAATCGCATTTGTATCGTTACATCGTTAGACTAATTGTAGAATGCGTGTGTATAATATAAGTACAAAAGAGAAAGCAGACATTGTACGTGTCTCTCTCGCACTCACATTATTTATATCAGTTTTTCCGCATGCTGCACATGTTTGCGGGCTGGCAGAACCAGCGCGTGCGTTTTGCATTTATTGTTATAAATAGCAAATTGCATCGTGAATAGTGTATCGGCGACATCTAGTGTTTCGTATTTCGCGGGCTGACGCAAACTATTTTCTAGGGGAACTGTCTTGAAAAAACCCTAGATTCTAGGGATTTACGGAAGCAGTAAATCACTAGATACTATGAACCGCTGTATAACTATACATTATTATTATAGATTTATTAGCATTAACTTTGAGTTACATAGCCATTTACATACAAGAATATTTAAAAATACATATTTGATTACATATTTTAAATACACTCTTACAATGAATATGAACATTAGATTTCTTTTTAGTGTATCAGCGCCATCTAGCGTTGCGGATTTTGCGGACCGACGCAAAGTATTTTCTAGGGGAACCGTCTTGAAAAAGTCCCTAGATTCTAGGGATTTCTAGAAGAAGTAAATCCCTAGATATATATAGATATACTATAGTGAGTCGAAAATCGCACACGTCAAAGGTCTATCTGCGTGCTTCGAAATACGCAATTCGGCTCGGAGATAGATGGTCACATGCATATAAAAATACTTAAATTTGTCAAAAATGTAACAATTGTCACCCATGCTTGTATAATATATATCAAAGCACGCAAATATATAGACCCCCAAAGTTTATCGGTGGACGCGTGATCGAAATTGCATTTGGGTGTAGCGCCATCTAGCGTTGCAAGTCCTGCTGTGCCGACAGTTGACACAAGATAAAAGGGAGACCTGCAGTTCGACCAAGTCAGCCAACCGTCGGTACATCAACATAATACCGTCCCTGCTGTATCGACAGTTGACCGACGCACTGTGCCGACGCTTTACCGACGACGGGGTCTATTTGCGTGCTTTCGATACACGCAATATAACCAAAGCGAGGCATGCATGGGTGACAATTGTTACATTTTGACTAATTTAAGTATTTTTAGTATGCATGTGACCATCTATCTCGAGCCGAATTGCGTATTTCGAAGCACGCAAATAGACCCTTGACGTATGCGATTTTCGACCTACTGTAGTATATCTATATATATCTAGGGATCTACTTCTTCTAGAAATCCCTAGAACCTAGGGACTTTTTCAAGACGGTTCCCCTAGAAAATACTTTGCGTCGGTCCGCAAAATCCGCAACGCTAGATGGCGCTGATACACTGTACTTGAAGCAATCAAGCAATTCACATCTCATATCCGCGATTACCAGAATCTCTGGCGTATACCTACTTACCAGGTAACCAGGTTGTGGTAATAAGTTTTCCGTGCAAGAGCGGTAACCTCAATTGATGGCATTGATGATGCACATGGAATAATTTGACCGACAGACAGGCATCGTTGACAATAAAAATACAATTGTAATCGCCAATTTGGTTCTTGTAGTTGCAATCCCGCAGTGACAGGTGAACATTATGTTTAAAGACAAGAAAAAAAGGTATTTTCACAAGAAGCGAAAATCGCAGGAGCTACGAGATAAAGAGGGTGAGACAAAAAGCAGAAAATTATATCTTGAGGAAGAAAATTCCAAGGAAGATAGGTTGATTAAGAACTTGGAAAAGAAGTTGAGACTCAACAAAAAGAGCAGCAAGAGCGTACCAAAGTCTTTCATGTGTGATGGCTTGGACTGTAAGTGTTGCATTTGCTTTTTGATTTGATGTGTTTGTACTTGATTGTTGCATGATAAATCTTTGAAATATTTGTTTAGATATCTTGGAAGTTTGCAATGAGGATACAAGAAAAATGGCTGCTGAAAGTGAAAAGCAGCTGACATTGCAATCAAATGATGAATCAGATAGTTCTTATTTTGATGATGATGATAATGAAGAAAAACCTACAAATTCCAAGAGAAAAAAACTCGACGGAAAAAAAGTAAAACACACTAAACAAAAAAAAACCATACAACAGTCATTTGAAGAATCAAATTTGAGATCTGAAGATGATGGTGACTTTGATTCTAGTGATGGTGATTTAGTCAGTGATGTGGATATTGGTAATGAAAGTGATGAGAGTGAGTTGGTGAGGACTAAAAGTACTTCTAAAGCCAATAAGAAAAACGAAAACAAAGTGACTGTGCTGAAAAACTCTAAAATACAGAATAATAATCTTAAAAAAGATTCCAAGTGTTTGAAAAATAAGAAGTCTGCTGTGCCAGTTAAAAAGCAGAAAGTTTGTGTCTTAGATGATGATGATGATTTCAAAGATGTGTCTGACCATTTCAGTGACGAGAGGGATAGTAAAGATGAAGAAGACAATAATGATGATGGCATATGGGAAGATATTTATGGTAGAAAGAGAAACAAGGATGGCAGTGTAGTGGCTGAGACAAAGAAATATGTTGCACCTGCGATAAGACAAAGGAATGATAATTCTGAAATGAATGAAAAGCTAGTTCAACTAAAAAGGCAGATGAAAGGTTTGTTAAATAGGCTGGCAGAGAGTAATATCCACTCAATTGTTTCCCAGGTAAATTTAAATGGAATAAAAATACATTCAAATAATGTCAGTACACATCCCTTTGACAAATATATTTTTTTCAGTTGGATGAATTGTACATGTCCAATAGTAGAAACGACATGAATGAAATGATCACAAATCTGATGTTGGAGTCGATTGTTGCACCTGTATTTACACCAGAAAGGCTCATAACAGAGCAGATGATGTGTGTAGCAATACTTCATGCAAATGTTGGTTCTGAAGTAGGGGCACACTTTATTATGACCCTGATCAAAAAATTTACCCAAATGGTAGAACAGTTTTATGAAGTCGAAAATAAGGAACTTGATAATTTGGTTTTAATGATTTGCCATTTGTATAATTTTAATGTATTTGGATCTCAACTTATCTACCAAATATTAAACAAATTAACAGAAAAGTTTACAGAAAAAGAGATAGAGATAATTTTGATAATATTAAAAACTGCTGGATTTAGATTGAGAAAGGATGATCCTATTGCTTTGAAGGAGTTGGTTTTAAGCTTACAACAAAAAGCAACAACTACAGAGTCTACAAAGTAAATCATAGTTATTTTTCATTGTTCTCACTTTTTCATTCGAAAAAATTCAGTCTTTAATGTATTTTGTCTGTGCAGCACAAGAGTAAAATTTATGTTAGACGTTTTATTGGCCATAAAAAACAACAATATGAGTAAAATTCCACAGTATGATCAAAGTCACGTTGAGCACCTGAGAAAAATTCTGAAGACATTAATAAGAAAGGGAAATTCTATTTCACAACTGAATCTTTCCATAAATGATTTACTAAATGGTATGAAAACTATTTAATCGAGTCGTCGATTATTTTTGAAACAAATTACAAAATTTTTGTTTCCTCAGCTGATGAAAACGGCAAATGGTGGATAGTTGGTTCTGCATGGTCGGGCAAGGCTCCAGAGAACGACAAACAAGGCAAAAACAATGACGACAAACCAGTTTACAGTAAAAAAATTCTCGAGCTTGCAAAAGCTCAAAGAATGAACACCGACAGTAGAAGGAACATTTTCTGTGTTATAATGACAGCTGAGGATTATTTGGATGCTTTTGAAAAGTTACATCACTTAGGTTTAAAAGGAAGCCAGGAAAGAGAAATAATTCACGTGATTTTAAACTGCTGTTTGCAAGAAAAAAAATTCAATCCATACTATTCAGTTCTGTTGCAAAAATTTTGTGAACATGATAGAAAGTACCAAGTACGTGAAAATAATTTTTACAAATCTACATGTATGTTTACTTAATATAACTTTCTTTTAAGATGATGATTCAGTACACCTTGTGGGACAAATTTAAAATGTTGAATAACTATAGCAGCAATCAACTTTCGAACATGGCGAAAATGATTTCACATCTATTCATCAAAAAAGCGTTGTCTCTTTCAATTCTCAAGGTGGATACCATAAAGAAGCTCATGATTCTCAAAAATAAATTTTTTTACCATATCGTATTTTGTAGGTCATTGAATTAGGAGAGTTGAATGCATCGACAATGAAGCTCTTCAAGAAGACCATGCTCAACATTCTTCTGCACGAAGACACCGAGATTTGTCTTCAAGTGTTTGAAAGGATAGCACCGTCCGACAAACTGCATCAATTCAGAGAGGGCCTGAGACTGTTTATTAATTACTTCCTCGTTAAAAATATCAAAAAAGACAAAATGTCAGCTAGACAAATGGAGCTTCTCGAAACGAGGATTAAGTACGTGGACAAAATATTGATGCACACAACTTCAAAGATCGCATTTTAATCATGTTAATTATTTGGTGAATTTTAAGCTTGTGTTGTTGCATTGCATAAATTAGTTTTTCTACAAAGCAACATCTAGAGACCTCATTTGTTTGAAAGTCGGTTATCTTCCACAGTTAAAGCTCTGATTTTAAATGTTCCCTCCTCAGCTCCTCTCCTGCCAAGTCAAGTCGTGTGTGTAGCGTCAGACGACGGTCACGAGAGTCACACTTTTGCTTTTGACTCAGGCACACACACGCGCCTCCCCCAATATCAACCCCCACACGCTCGCATTTCGCTCTCACTCTCTTCTTCCAATGTAAGTACATTTAACACTCTCTCGTTTCCATCAGTCCTATATGCAACGCACAACAAATAACCCACCACCACCACCGCCGCCAAAGGAAGACGGAGACAGTGTATAGCGCAGAAAGCGCAATGACCTCCTCTCTCCCTCCCAGGGGTTCCTCTTTCTCTCTTAGTCACGTAGGCAAGCATACAAAACCATGCACAGTGCACAGCAGCAGAGCGCTGCCGCACACGCACGTCATCCCAGAGAGACCCAGAGTCAAGCACCACTATTCCAGCTGAAGCCGAGAGCATTTAGCTGCTGCGTCGTTGTCGTTCTCGTACATATTTTTTTGTTTGTTTTTGTTTAACCTTTTTCATTGCCTTGTTGGTCCATACGTTGCTCTTTTTTCAATTTTTATTTGCGTCGATTCAACGAGAGGTCGGACAAAGGGATATATACTTATTGTACACGAGAGGAAGACCTGCAGGAAAATAAGAGCAGACGGATCGGAGCAAGGAGGGGACGAGCGTACTTAGTGTGTAGTGTTCGGTTGTGAAGATGTTGTAGTCCTGCGACTTTGCGAGGAGGGGGTTGGTTTTGTGTGCAGTGTTTTTTTTTTTTGCGCGAGGAGGAGGAACTAAAAGCGCGCAATCCTCGCTTCTGTCCTGTCGACTGCATCGCTTTTTTGGTGCAGAGGTAAGTGGTGTACTTTTAGTTTTTTTCTTTTGTTTTCGTCAATTAGGGATATCTTTTTTTTTCTTTTTTTTTTTTTTTTTTTTTTTTTTACGGAGCAAAGCTTCAAAGTTATTTTTGCTTCAAAGGAGAGGAAGTGCCTGTGCGTGTTTACCTACGTTCTGTTGTTCCGCTGCGCATAAATGGCCGATTGCGCGCGGAGAAAAGGATGGAAATGGAAATACATATGTGCGCACGTCAGACCCGATTATACGTTTTGTTGTCTGTGGGGTTTTCGTACACCGAGGCAACTAGAGCATACTTACTTTTTCCAAATGTCTCGGGAGCAAAGAAAGGACGCGTAAAAAAGTTGCAAATACATCCGTTGAGAGGTTAGAAATCGTTTTTCAATTTTGGAGTCGATTGCGCAAAAGCGCGCGGATATGCTATCATTACTATCCTCCGGAAACCGCGTAAGCGCGCAATTTTAAACACCATGGAACGACCTTCACTTAGCGCAAAATGTATGTGTATACGTGTGTGTACATAAGTTTTGTTTTCGCCCCCCCCCCCTTACTCTTTGGCTTTTAAATGACGATTGTAATCTTTCGGGGAATCCAAATCGCATCGGAGTATTAAAAGGATCAACGAAAACAATTTGACGTAACGTTTATACACCACACAATCGGTGCACGCCTTTTCTTTTTATCTCATTGTATTAATAATTATATAGTTATTCGTTGCAAGCTCCTTCGTTGACCACACAGCCGATGGTTATATATTGATATACTTTGATCATTCGAAAGTCACCCCTTTACCATCGTATCGAATTTTGTACACAAGACTTATTTCAAGGTACTACAGCCCTTATCAAACATACGCACGCAAGTTAAGAGCGAGGAGTGAGCTAGCTGGCTTCTTAAGATATATTCGCGCTATCGGAAGAACAAAGCATTTGTGTAATGCCTGATAACTGAAGAAATGAAGTGTAACAACTACAGAAGCAGCAGCAGCAACAACAACGGAACGGAAGAGGGGCAAAGAAAGCAAAGAAAGAAAAAAGAAAAAAAAATCAAGTCGCGCGCGCGCCGAAAAACACCGCTGCATGATCGCGCTGCATCGGAAAGGAAAAGGAGCAAAAGAAAGGGAATAAGTATACAAGGAGAAAAGGAAGGACGGCGTTGAGAGAGAGCCGTCGGGATGGTTTCATTGCCCTTTCGAGGCTGCTGCCCCTCGATCCCCCTCTCTCTCTCTCTCTCTCTCTCTCCACCCCCCTTGTCACTGTGTGTGTCTCTCTCTCCTCTCTCTCTTTACACACGCACACATTATTTCTCCCCTAGCTATTATATATACGTGTATGCGGTGTGTATGCATGTATATCCAATATAACCATCAACAACACATCTACACATCGGGTTATAGTGGTGGTAGTTGTAAGAGTATGGAGAGAGAATGAGGGAGACGCCGAGGAGAGGCGCGAGAGAGGCTCTCGGAGAGAGATATTACGACTGTGCGAGCGAGCGAGCGAGCGAATATATATATATATACACACACAACCGGGGGGCTCCGTTCTCTCTCCGCGTATAATGTATATATACGCACACACAACATCACCACGCCGTTTGCCTTGCCAGTCCGCCTCTGCCTGCGCTGACTGTTGCTGCTGCTGCAGCGCGTCTTTCAACTTGTGTACTCGTCGATACAGATCTTAATATAACAAATTCGTCCTCGAACTGTTGCTTCTGATCGGCTTTTTCTTTTGTTAACGCGTGGTATTTATTTTTGCTCCTGCAGTTTGACTTTTATTTATTTTTTTTCTTCATCGATACCTGGACAGGCTTGCCCTTTTTACCCCGTAAGGGTAGGAGGAGGAGGAGGAGGAGGCGAAAGAGCGACGTAGCGCAGGAGAGGAGACACTGCACCAACAACAGCTTACAGGTACACCCTCTTGGGGGATCTTTTATTTCGGCTGTTTGTTGGCACCTATACGTGCTTTTTTGGCCAATTGCGAGGGATTTTCCCTGAAAAGCCGCGAAACGCCGATAAGCCGTTTGTTTTGTTTACGCTTTCCGCGCGCGGCTGACGCTCTCTCCCTCTTGAAGCTTTGGCGGCAGCTTTCCGTGTTTGTATACGCGCGGGTTTCCCTCGCTCGGCAACCTTGGCGATTTTCTATCGTTTTTCCTTCCCCCGTATCCATTGTAAACCGAAATTTTGAAAACGACGCCACACGACATTTTCCTCGTTTGTTGTTTGTCGCACGGCTCACTTGTCTCCCATATAATTTATCAACTTTCCGACGAAATATAAAATACGGGGAGTAAAACAAAAAAAAAAAAAAAAAAAATAAATAACAATTCGCATCTCTCATATGTATACATCCCTTGCGGCTGTGCGTGTGTATACACATACGAAACGAATCTCTTTCTCCATCCCTTCGTTCATCCTTTGCGCGGAGTCGCGGCCATTCACCTGCAGCTCCTATATATCTCCCTCATCCTCCGCGCCTCACCGACGGCACACACACGCGCTCTCTTTCCCTCCCCCTTTGGCAAACAAAACAAAAAATAACAAGGGAAACAAAATCTCCCAAAACTAATCATCCCCCGAAACAATAATTATATACACCTCACAATCCTCACCGATCCTGCACGTATATATATATATAAAGAGAGAGAGAGCAGCTAGCTAGCAGCGTTATCCTGCATGTAAACAAAGTGCGTCTCGGGATAATATCTGTCTCACACAGACAGACAGACAGCTGCACCACCACCACCGGAGCGAGAGAGACGGAGTGAGTCGCGCAGGCAGACACATGACACAGACTCGTCCCCTTCGGTAAAAGCATATATACACACACACACACACGAGGGGCGAAGGGGGGTGAGCCGCGCCGGGGCCTCTCCCCCCCTTGTTCGTTCGTTCGCTCCGCTCCGTCGGAGGTAAACGTCCTCTAGAGCACGCCTCGTATATCTGTATACACACACCGCTCTCTCTGCTGACGTCTATAGGTATATACGCGTATGCGTACATGTACACCCAATCCAACAACGCTCCCGCGCGCTCGCTGCGTCTATGCGTGTGTCATATAGGGAAGGGTGGTGGTGATGGTTTGTGCGATATACACACACTCGGACTTTTATCGCAAGCTCCGACCGTTCGTCCCGCGCTCGCGTTACTTACCCTCCTTCCCCCCCCCCTCTTTTATAGCCCCGTGTGTCATATCCTTGCATCCGCGCTTGTATACCTATATGTATATTTATGTACAACAAGGGTTGCTCCGAAAAATCACGGACGCGTCGGGAGTGTGGGCGAGTGTTTTTCCACCCCTAACCCTGTACTCGAAAGCGCAAATTGCACCGAAAATGAAAATCAAAAGCATCGATATACTTTCCGCGCTTCTCCCTTCCCCCCCCCCTCACACGCGGTTTTGTTTTGGTTGTTGCGCCAAAGAGTGAGGGGGTGGGAGTAGAGCGCGCGATTCCTCATAAACAAACTTGACCCTGTACAGCGGCAAGTACAAGTACACACAACGGCAGGGCGATGTCGAGTGTAACACAAGTATACATGCATGTACCGCCGACGACGCAACCATCATCGGGCAAGGCAATGGGCGAAGCGGTTCGTTGTTGCGCTGGTCAAGGGACACGCGAGAGAGAAGGCACGCACACATGTAATAATATTATACATCGCGCCCGTTTGCGCATATATACGTAAGGTGTGTAGGTATATATAACCCAACCCCTCCCTAAATAAAGTACCGGCGACTGCGCGGTGCGGTGTATACGAGCAACAACAACAACAACAACAACAACAACTCTGCGTCACGGGATACGTGTGTACTACGTGTACGCGGCGTGCTGGGTGGATATTGCATGTACTTGTATTCGTTTGTGTGGGCTGTCGGCGATGAAAGTTCCCTATGGTTGCGGGCGATTGGGTGGGGCGGGGGTAAAGGGGAACTGTTGTGGGTTGTTTGGTGCTCTGTGTGTGCTGCAGGGACGACGACGACGTCCTGCCGTGACGGGCTCCCTGACGCGGCCCTCCGCCGTTCCGTGCTCCGTCATTTTTTTGCGTTTGTGTACAGTTTGCTCCGATGGCCCATGATTGTGTACATAATATGCGGGTGTATATATATTAATATACTGTTGAGGTATACGTGAATTTTCATTGCTCTCTCGAAATTTAAAAACGTAATTTTACTTCGCACTATTCGTACGTTTGATGATATATTGTCTTTCGAGGTTTTTTTTGCGTTGTTTCATTTTTGGTAAGCCCATCGGTTGAAACTCACCTTTCGACAGTTTATGTCGGACGGTCTGTTTCTACTACCACGGTGTGTGCGCGTACAACGAGGATTCCCTCGAAACGGCTTGTTCTACTTAACAACAATAACCCAACCAACATCCCTGTGTAGCGTTTAGTGTTTTTGTGTCGTTTCGCAAAAATATATTCGCCAATTTGAACATTCGAGTACGACAATCAATTGCTTGTATTCGTGTGATGCTGCTTCAATATTTTATTTCAAAGCTCTGTACGAGCAAAAAGGTGTTCGCAGCAAAAATATCCCTCCGAATTAGACATTAAAAATTGGTCAGACGGTCTGTTACTACTGATTACACCTCGTCTGTGTGCACCTGTGCTCATTCTACTGTTTGAAATATATAGGTACATGTTAACAGCCAAAATCGTTCTTAGAAGCGTTCATTACTCAAATATATTCGATTCGCGCTTTCTTGTCCCCCTTTTACATCACAAACATACATTAAGTATACTCTATGGAGCACGCGCTACCAGTGGTAGCCTACACCACGTGATCTTCGAACGTCACATGTGGATGAACAAAGCGAAATAAGAAAACAATTATCATTCGCATGCAGTACAACGTACACGCACGTAATATATTGTATAGGTTACAGCAAGCAAGTAAGTGCAGTGCACACTTTTCCTTGTATTTTCTTTTAGTCTCTTTCTCTCTCGACGATATTTTTTGTCTCCCCTCTCGTGCGCGAAATCACACATTCTTCGAAGCTCCTCTATATAAGGCATCCACATGTACTCACTTCGTTACATTTGTTAGTTTGGGCATATGTCGGCGATAAGTCACAGAAGGAGGAGATACCGCACAACCCAACAATAATACAATAAAACTTCGCTGGACTGCGGGAGAAAGGGGGGGACGAAACTCATACACTCTCAATCTCTCTTGTCATTGTCTTAATCGTGCGCTTGCGCTCGCGAGAGAGGGTAATCGGTACAACATTTGGGATACATGTTGTGTATCTCTCACAGGCTGTTTTTTACCAGTCCTGCATGAGGGATAACATATACAATACATCTATGCACTGCCTTGGCAGTTAGCAGTGTACTTATATAGAGAATATTTCGCGAAAGACGTGCTTGTGTGCAAATATATACTTGTGCTTTACTTGAGTTCTTCATCGAGTGAGTTTTAATCCATCGGAAGATGGAATAGATAATCAGGTTTGGTGATTTTCAAATTTAAGAAGACGATATGTTTGTTACCGTCATCGATTCTGGAGCTTGGAGTCGAGATCATTGCTATTGTCGTTTGGTCATGCTTGTGCAGTACAACTGTATAACTAATTGAAAGGTTTATATGCACATAAATGCAACATCTGCAGTACATTATTTTGTTGTAGGGTTTTTCTTTTTTACATAAGTGATATCTAAACAAGTAATTTTGCATGGAGATTTCGTTCTTTCAACATTTTAATATTTTTGGTTGGTCTAGTTCAGGTTTGAAAGAAGTATGGGTGAAGAATAATAATCACACAAGAAAAAATAGAAACATATAGGTGACCTCCCCTTGCCAATTAAGCATGTGAATATGTGTATGTGTACGAATTTGAGTGCCTGAGCCTGATGAGTGTTACATTGGCTGTCTGGCTATAATAATTGATGGTTCACTGGGCGTGTAATAGCTGTTATACAGTTATCAAATTCTTTTATCAGGGCATTCGTTTGGCTCTGAACTTCATCGCCACAGCTTGCAACATTGCATTAAATTCAATCTACCATAAGTGATATCTTAAGTCGTTAACTCATTGTTTATTGAAGATTGAGAAAACTTGGATAGTTTAACAAGTTGAAACAATTGCTGCAATTCCACACGTCTGCATATACTGGTTTGAACAACTGGAATGGTTTTAAAATGGTCTATTATGCCATTACATGATAATTAGTGTTTTATTCATACCCCCTTGTTATTGCTAATGACTTGTATCATTATTATTACAATAAGTGAAAATAAAAACCTTTTTATCTGCTTCCAGGTGTGGTGTACAAAATGAAATGGTCCCCACAAACTCTGTTTTGCGAGCAGGTGGGCGAGTTGACGCGGGTCTTCTCCCAGTGGAACGAGTGCGAGCAAACAGTCGTGCTTTATGCCCTTTTGCGCCGAATCCCGGCCGTGCAGGCGCGTTTTCTCGCCCAGGCAGTCCAGCACTCACTGCACTCCGTCACTGAGCTTGACTCACAGGAAAGAAATGCCAACAATCCTGGTGAGTTTCTTTTTTTTTTTTTTAAATAACGTTGTTTCGTTTTATTTCCATTCAAACAAAAATTTAAATTTCACAGCTTACATCAATTCATTGCTGTCGGAGACGACGGAGGTCGCGATAAATCAGCTACTGACTCACCTCCCGCTCCTCAGACCGGGCAACGTCGAGTGCAAACAGTCGTACCTGATGGTCATACCCGAGCTGATTAATCACTGCGTGAGCACTGGCCAGTACACCGAACAAACGCAACAGTTGCTCAGCTACACCCTCATTCATCCTGCCATTACTAGTCAGGACAGACGTTCGTTATCTCAATGGCTAGGACAGCTCGAGGAGCGAATCTCGAACACGCCGATTCAGAGCAGCACCGAGGATTATTCCAACAATACGCCGCTGAGGTAAACAAACTTTTGTTCGGCACATCTCTCCAACAGAGCTATTGGATGATTATTTTTTACGGATAGAAAACAATATTTTGCCCATAGATGGGACACGACATGGCAAAAGAGTGTCAAGCAAAACGACCAGGTTGGACAGAATTATGGTGCACAAAACGGCAGTCCCTTCAGTTTCCAATTCCAACTACCAATAACGCGTCAGCGACGCTCCAACAGCCTCACGCCTCCCGTGGCTTCGTGTCTGCAGCCCGAGATTCTCGATCGTAGCGGTAGTGCGAATATCTCCACGAGACACAAGACGAGAAGTTTCAGCGTGTCCGGAGATCACTCTTGTGAGTTTTATACGCTATGAACTTTTAATTGTTTCGGTAACAATTCACTTTTATTGCAATTATTTTTCAATCTCGTAGCTGCTATTATTGGGATGGGCCCTCTAAGTCCTCCCAGCTCATGTGCGAGTAGTGGTAGCGAAGGTCGCTTGGACGAAGCTTCTGCTCGGCCACTTAGCTCAGGAATGCGAGGTAAACGCAATCTAGACTACCTTAGACCGATCATCTTCTATCTTGGACATTACAATATAAATCCTTTATTACTTTCAGACGTTCCAACGTGGCTAAAGACGCTGCGTCTCCACAAGTACAGCTACCTATTTGCAAACCTGTCGTACGAGGAGATGCTCGAACTGACAGAGGATCGCCTGGCCGAGCAGGGCGTGACTAAAGGTGCGCGTCACAAGCTCGCTTTGTCCATATCAAAGTTGCAGCAGCGCTACCAGACGCTTTGTGATCTGGAGAAGGACCTGGTGCAACCACAAGCCAACGCTACCGGTACAGGAAGCTGTCAGTCTGGACAATCGTCGTTTTCTCCAAAACCACTGCTGGTCAGCGCACTCGAGGAGCTTAAAGCCGTATTGGCGACTCCTCTGAAGCCCAGCCAGGAGAACTTTGCCCAGGACATACCCACGCAGTTTACCAAGGTCTTGGGTAAACGTAAGTCTCAAATTATGGTGGATTAGTTTATTTCAAGTTGGACATGATTAATATTGTTGGTTTCGGCTTCATTGTGTTTTTAGTGACCAACAGACTGGCTCTCGAGAGCAACATCGACGACGCCGTGCTGTGTTCGTGCATAAACATCTTCGAGAAGGTACTGCAGCACGACTGCTTTACTCCAGCACAGAAGGAGAAAGTACAGCAATGGCGCAGCCGTTTAGGCAATCCCCGACCTACTGCCAAGTAAGAACAACTCTTTAATGAAAAAACGAAAGTAGCTATAATTTTACGTGCCAAATATATTGTGGATTTTTTTGCAGATGGCAGCATAATCACGCGTACTTCAATCGCAAGTACATAAATACACAACAGCACAACCGAAAGCCAAGCTTAAATTTAGGCCACATTGGCAGTGTAAAATCTGCAAGCAATTTTATGGTCGCGCCACACCGAAACAGCATATCTACGCCGTATTTACAGTCAAGCTCAAGTCAGTCGTCTAATCAGAGTGGACTCCAGTCGATCTTAGTTCCCGAAAAACGTCCCAGTCTTCAGGAGACTAATCTTGAGGTAACTTTGTTTTACATTAGCAAAAATTATCACGAGGATGAATTTAAACATTTTAACGTCGAATTGCAGCTGATGCAGAGAACGTTACAGCGCACGTACAGCGCGCCAAGGGACAATTTCCTTGGTTACTCAAGCAGTGCAATCGAGACGACGGAGCCCGAGATCAACTCACGCTTGGAATCTCTCTGTTTACGTATGACCGAGCAGGCAATTGGTGGCTTCGGTGAGGCCTAAGCAAAAAGAAGAATCAACAAAAAACATAAAATTATTGCTTTATCAAGAATATGTCAGAATGACGAGCATTCTTATAAAAAATTTCTCGACTACTCACTCGCACGCTCTTGAGCGGCAACAGGTTAGCGCTATTTTTATAATTTTTTTTCGTTTTATGACGACAACGTTGATTAATATTATTGACAATTAAGAGAAAACGAGAGCGAAAGAGAGAGAGAGAGAGAGAGAGAGAGAGAGAAAGACAATGAATCCCCAGATAACTCGGTTATGCGTGTTCACACATTGTGAAGTATATAAATTTTTCTTTTTTTCCTTCGTCCGGTAACTCGTATAGTGAACCGACGACGTGTAATATATAACTGTGTGCGTCTATATCGTAATCTATAATTTTTAAGGGCGATTGAGAGAACAAATGAGCATACACGGAGGTCCAAATTTGACCAAATAAATCGATGACGTTTCTGCCCGACATTATAGGCGTAAGGTAGAATATGATAAAATACACTTTTCCTCAATCCAATAATTATCAATTAATGAAAAAACAATCTTCGTTTGATACACTTTTACTGCTTCGATTGCATCGCTCTTGTATTTTTCTCGGAACGCGCGTGACACAATGTGTGAAGATTTAAGCACACGATTAAGTAAACCAAATGTTTTTCATTGATCGATGTTATAGGCAGAGAGGAAAAAAATAGGAATCACATGCTCGTAAATTTTTTTTTTTTATTTAAGCCAAGTTTACCTAGACTATATTACACACTTAAGCTGAAACGCCCTTTAAGAGGAAGTTGACTCTTGCTTTTTTACGCTAAGGACTTAGTGCTTACGACTCTTTGAATAATGAAAAAAAAAAAAAAAAAAAAAATTAATTAAGTCGCCTAGGACTATCGGGTGATTGTTGTCTCTCACACACAAAAACACACAAACACTAGCACACAAATACAAAGACACAATTACACACGTACGCGCGTGGAAGGTTAATTATTAAAGGTAACCGGCTCGGGGTCGGCGCAATAGTAATTAAAAAAAAAACGAAGAATTTATTTCTATCTTGACGAAAGACTAAATCTTGGATCTCAACTGAGAATGTGTTCATCAGTCGTAAATATGAGGAGAGGGTGAGGGGTTGAGAATACGACAATAATCCCTCGAGTCCTAAGTGCTAACGCTATAATTTATATACACATATATTATAATATATGTATATCATATTATTCTTATTATTATTATAAAGTAATGGAACTGACAGAATTTGGCAAGCCAAATGCTAACAGATGAACAGACGAAGAAAAAAAAAATTATAAATAACTAGAAAGATAGATTCTTTCCTTTAATATTTACTTAATCAGTAATATTCATAAAAAGTATATATTATATACACGAATATATTCTATGTATACATGCAATTAATTATATATATATATACAT
>NW_019379466.1:1376063-1423498 GCF_000648655.2 Copidosoma floridanum | reverse complement strand
ATTTAGTCAAAAAAATTAAAAAAAATTTAAAGAAAAAAAAAAAAAACTGTAAAAGATATTTTTACCAAACCTTTTACTAACAAAAATTTACTGAGAGTAGTGTAGAGACCTAAAATTAAGCACATGAACATCTTTACATAGTATCTTCTGATCCGCAAACTTAAAGTAAAGTTCTTTGGAGCATTTTTACTTTCCTTAACTGGCTAGACTTTTTTATAAGAAAAAAAATGCATCACTTGAATAAAATTTAACTTTTTTCGCCGATATTACTGTAAACACATAAATAAGAATAGAATTTAAAAACACTAAAGAAAATTCACGTTTTTGGAAAATATGTACTTTCAGTTCAAAGAAAATAGCACAGATATTAATTACGTGTACGTAAAATATTTCATTTTGTGTCCATTGCAAAGCTACGATAAATGACAACTCTAACAGCTGCATAATACGTTACTCACCGTAGTTAGTGTCCTTGCGAGTTTCGTCTCCTTGTCGCCAACAGATTTCAGGTCCTCTTGTAGTTTTTTGCATCGCTCCTTTTCTTGGGCAAGTTCCTTCTTCAGATCCGTCAGGTCCGTCTCAATCTTGGCTGTATCCTTCTTCGTCGACGTTGCTGCCTCTGTGTTTGAAACATTTACACACGTACAAGAAATCGAAAATATTTAAAAAAATTTTTTCAATTTTATTTCTGACAAAAAGCAAACAAAAATTATTCCATTAAAACAGAGATAACAATATCATAGCGTTGCAATTCGAAGTATTTTACGATCCAATTTAGAAATGGGATCTCTCCGAGAAAGAAGAGAGCACAAATTTCGGATAAGGTACTTAAAAGGGTTGTGACAATTTACCGAGATCCTTTTTGAGCTGTACGACCTCGTTATAGACCTTGAGCTTATCTGCCGACAGTGAGAGTAATTTCGACTTGAGCTTTTCTTTTTCCTCCTGAAACTTTAACTTCTCAGAATCCCAAGACTTGCGCTCGGTTTCGAGCGATGCCTGGCTTTCTTCCAATTTCTTCTTTACTGAAGTAAGCAATTATCATTGCATGAATTATATACTCTCAGAGCCAGTATGAAATTTATAATTCATTTTTTTTATCAATACAAACGGAGACGAGTGCAAACATTCATTTTGTTTTTTATTACCAACGATCATTTTTGTGTGCATGAGGAATTATATAAACAATTTTCTGTTAAATCCCCACAATCTAAAGAAAAAAAGAAAAAAAGAAAAAAAAAAAATGTTTTCAAGACACCAGACAAATTTTTCATAAAAACTGTTTATGTACACTAAAATGAATCTAATGAAAAACTGATGATCTCTCTAATGCTTTGTTAGTCGTGTGAAACGTGCTTAAAAGGTTATTTTTTATTAATGAAAGATTTCATTTTCATTGTTTTAAAATCAATAATAAATGATAAGTATTAAATAAGACCAGCTTATTTTTCATTTATCTTCGCTAAATAGTGTTTTCAAAACAAGTATCTCTAATAAACTACAAACGTTTTCGTAAATTTAATTGAAATCACCGTCTTTTGACCACAGCCTCGAAGCAACCAGAGCATCGAAAAATCGGGCTCAATTAAAAATTAGTCCCTTATTTTTATACATTACATAAAAAAAAATCTCATTCAACACTCACAATTGACCAAATCCTCGTTTTTCGAGCTATCCCCGTTTACTACAGCCGTTCCAGTAGTCTTGTTCTTTTTGGCCTCTTTTTCCTTCGTCAATTCTTTTTCCGTCTTGTCGAGCTTTTCTTTCAATAGCTCGTGCTCCTTGGCCAATTTGTCGTACTTGAAACTTGTATTCGGCAATCCAAGATCGCGATTGTCAAGCATGTTTACCATCACGTTGATTATTTCTCCTGTTAATATATTGAAAATGTTATTATAGTGCATCAAACAAAATTTCTTAGCTTATCTTAATCGTATCTCTAAAAATGTCTCTTACCCACATCCTTTTCCATACTGTCGGCCAACTTTTTGATTTGCATCTTCTGCGCGTACTCCGTTGGTTTTTTGTTTGTTCGATTTTTGTACTCGGTCCCAACCTTCTTCAGCACGTCCTCTATCCTTTTGATCTAAATTTTTGCCGATAGAAGAAATAATTAGAGATTCGTACAAACAAAAAGACACAACCAAAATATCAATCCCACACGCACCTGCTCGTACTTCTTTTCTAAATCAGTCTTGTCGGCCTCCAGCAACTCGGCCTTGCGCTCGATCCTCTTGAGCTTAAACAACAGTACCCGGCAATTTTTGTTCGATTGTTCGAGGTTCTTCTTCAGTTTCGTGTACTCGTCGGCCTGCTCTTCTCTTTTACCATAAGAAAAAAAAAGCGTTTTATTGCCCGTCGCTATATACAATAATAATTTATGATCTGGTAGCTTAGATGTTTACGTGCACGGAGAGTAACGATACTCGTAAAACATCACATGAATTATTGCATAATCATCGTGGCAAATCAGCCGGTATATCGGCGCTATTGTTAAAAATAATAGATACATTGCACCAAAGGTGCCCGTTGGCCAAAACTTGATAAAAACAAAACACACCTGAAGTTGTCCTGCATCTCGTAGATTTCCTCCTCGAGTTCCCTGATCTCCTTCTTCATGTCCTCGTTCTCGTCCATGAGGCTCTCGCAGAGCGCCTCCGCGGCCTTGAGCTTCGAGCGCAACTCCTCCGCGGCGCGCTCGCGCTCGCTCTTGTGCGTCTTCAAGTTCAGCTCGCGTTCCAGGCTCTTTATTTTAGCTGCAAGACTCGCGCGCTCCTCGGTCAGTGCTTCAAAGAAAATAATATTTTACAAGTCAAGCTCTCATTTTTTTTTTTACGTATACAAACATTGTCGAAGCCGAAGCTTGTCACGTCTTTGCCTCTTACATCATAGTTCGACGCGACTAAGAAACAGAAGGACTGTGGGGGGGGGGGGGTGAAAAGAAAGACTCACTATCGTTTTTCCCTTGAAGGTCCTTGACAGTCTTCTGTAGCTTGAGCACGTCGGTGCCACCGGACGACTTGGCCGGGGAGTCCATCGTGGAGAGCTTGCGCAGCAGTATCTCGGCCTTCTCCTTCTCGACGCGATCGCACCGCGCCCTCATGTCGCTCAGCTGCGTCCTGAGTTTCTCGACCTCTTGGTCGCGACGCTGCTGTCGTACAGAGAGGAGGAGGAGGAGGAGGCCGGGCCCCGGTTAGTCTTTTTTTAGGGCTCTTATTTTTATGATCGCGAGGATGTCACAATCGCGATTTGCAAGCTAAATGAAACTGCGTGGCGGTCGGTGTGTGCGTAATATCGATGCCTCGGTATAGAGAAAAAGGTACCGTCGCGTAGAAGTTATTGAGGTGAATTTGGTGGTTGTGTTTTTTTTTTTTTTTTTTTTTTTTTTTTTTTTTTCTTGCCATTGCCTGAATTTTCGGTGATCATCGACAATCCATGGTTTTTCGAAACTTAGATATAAATTTGATCGAGAGTACTAGTTACAGAGATATTAAATTTTTTCTTCTACAAATCGAGGTGGTGCCTTTTTTCGTCAACGCATCGATATATACGTAAATATGTATGAGCATGTGTTCTATATAGACACTGCTCGCATAAGCGTTTATAAGTTATTCAACAAATACCTTTTTTGTAAATTGCGTATAAATTTTATCTGTGGGTCACGATTTGACTTGACGGTTTTCGCTATACATGTTTTTTAATATCGAACTAGTTCCTGCACGGAAAATCTACAAAAGACCAAAGTTAATTTTTACAAATTAAAAAAGTATCTCTTTTTTACTGTTATTTTTTATTTCTATTTTTACTTTTATTTTTATTGATGGACAATATTAATTTACGTAATTTTGTGTACATGTTTTAAACATATTAAATTGTTCACGTGTATAATAATCTACGTATTTTTTGCATAACTTTGCACAAATTATTTTAAAAAAATATAAACAAACACACAGTAAATACTTCATAAAAAAATTTTATTATAATTTTTTATACTAAAATTAATCTTTGAAAAAGTTTAAAATTATTTGATTGTTGTAAAAATTTTTATTACGAGTAAAATAAAACCGGTTTAAGAGGTGTACGATAAATTTTAACGGATCGACCAAGGTGAAAAGGGTTCACTACAGTTTATTTACTGTTTTTGTTGATGGAATGTTGCATGAGGTATAAGGCTGGACTACGCAAACCATCTACATGCGACTAAAGTAACGAACGATGTCTCGAATGGTTTCATTAATTTTACCTAGTTTTATAAAGTATTTAAGAAACTACTTTGCAAATTTATAAGTTATCTATTGATACGATTATTTGTGATGAGACATTTTTCGATTACACTACGATAGACTGTGACATCCTTCGTTGATAACAGAAAACGAATTGTTCATTCCAGTCAATAAAGTCAAAATTACTTTTTCGGGCTTTTCCGTCACTTTAGTGGACGATTCGGTTTTAGGTCCATTTCGCTCGGCGATTCGCGATTTCCTTACCTTCGATCGATTATAGAACGGGAGAGAGACAAAATAGGAAAATAGAAAAGATTAATGAGGTTAATAAACAGAATTTTGCCTTCTCTTTTTAAGAAATGATAGTAATGGATAGAAAATTAATCCATGAAAACATATAATATATAGACTTGCAACAACAATTAAAGCTCATTATTTGTTGCGATACCTTGTTTATCTTGTCATAATTTTGTTATTATTTTGATATGAGATTTTTGATTTATTATTTTCAAAGAATTAAAATTATTTACTTATGACATATCACAGATGAGCTTCATAAAAATTAGTTTTTTACAACAATACAGACATTTATTGTCAAAACATCAGTGAAAAATACTGGTATATTTCAGTTAACCATAATTTTACAGATGTTTTAGATTTTCTCAAGATGTAAGCTCTCGTAAAGTGCCTACTCTTACAGTTTTCTTAACTGTATAGTAATGAGCATATACGCTCGTTTATGCTCATCACTGATACACCATCTTTTATGTATTTATTTTAATCGACGTATCTTCGTTTCTGAATTTTTATTATGATGATGCTTTTTTCACCAATTGATTTTTCTTAATTATTAATTAAAAATGGTAAATAAATCCTAAAATATACAAAAAAAAAAAAAAAGTTATCGTTTGGAGTAGTACCGATTATTTTTATGAAGTAGGCTCCAAAAACATTAAAAAAAAATTGTTTCTCCAAAAAGCCGATACTTTTGCAATATGTATATTTTCGGGTATCGAAACATCTACAAAGTTACAACCGATTTGATAAGAAGATTTTTTACCGCCTGCTTTGATAGTATATGTCTTGAAGACATTACAAAGTACTTTAACAATGCATTTTTTTAACATGAATGATCATTGTTTGTGTTTGATATAGATCGTACAATCGATGTGAAATGATTTTTAAAACTTCATGAAAAAGATCGTTCATTGGTTCTATCAATTTTTCAAAGCAGCGAACAAAATTGTACATTTCACAAACACAAACACGTAATGAATTGTAATAGGATCACAAGTCATTCAGTCAGGAATAAACTATACACACGCTAGGGAGAGAGTAAGGCCGTCGATTTTTCATGATAAACTGTACTGTCGATTCCTCACCAACTTTACTCTCTCTCTCTCTCTCTCTCTCTCTTGTATACGAAAAAAGCCTTCATACACATATAAACTTTCTAACCACATGGGTACAGGAACATTAGAAAAAAAAAAAAAAAAACCAAAAACAAGTAGAAGCAAAATTCCCACATGTCCAATATCACCTGTATAATGAACTCGGCATCGTTGTCCGAGCTCGCCCCGTTGCTCTTATCAATCACGCCCTTGATCTGCAGCTTCTGCGGCTGGACCGTCGACTGCCCTTCCGTCTTCGTGGGCATGGGGTACCTGCGATCACTGAAGCTCTCATCGACACTGAAGCGCCGGAAGTTGTAGCTATCGGACGACGAGCCCGCGTAGGTCTTCGGCCTTGGTGGTCTGACCGTGACCGTGACCTCGGGCTCGTTGGTCACAATCGGCCGTAGATCGCTCAGGCTCGCGCTCGATAGGTCCGCCGCTGAGTTCCAGCTGCCCGTTGAATTTTGCTCGTCTTTCACGAGGTTCGAGGTCGACGACCAGCTCCGCCGATTTTCCGAGCCGTTCGACAGACTGTGGGGGTGGAGAATCGGGAGTTTTTTTTTCTCTTTCTTTGAGATTTTGTTTTTTCGGACAGAGCGGAAAGCATATCGTTACCGGCGCGCTGGAATCATCGGCTCCCATACCGATAGGCTCGGCGACGAGGAGGTCGTGTCCTTCGTGGTCTTTTTGACAGCTCCCTGGTTGTGGTCCTTGTAGTCTCTATTGAAAGACAAGTATATCGGTAGAGCAATGAGTATCGAACAAAGATTCGATCGATCTGTCTCAGTGGTGTGGTCGTAGGAAGCGAAGCTTCAACTAATTAAAGACCCCCCCCCCCAAAAAAAAAAGAGGCCAAAGGAGAGGAAGCTAAAGAGAGAAAAGCTCGCAAACTTCAGCAGCCGGCCTTGAACTTGGGGCCATAATGGCTGGCCACGGCAAGTCCAGGTTCTGGCAGTGAGCGCGATTTTTCCATGTGGCCTTAATTAAGTCCAAGCTCTCATCATGTTTCTCCGTCTCTGTCGTTGTTCTTATTTCTACGACAATTTTAAAAGGCCCCTTTCCTCTCGTATTCAATTTTCTCGGCCGAGTCCGAAAATAACGATATTTCCGCGTTGTTATGCGGCGCATGGGTGCGATTTTTTTAACAAATCTGTTTTTTTTTTTTGTTTTTTTTTTTACGGAGATACGTTTAGTGTTGCGTTGATTAACTATCAATGTAAAAGTCGAGAGGTTTTGTTAAATCCATATTTCTTAGAGTTTTTTTTTTTCATGTGAAAAAATGACAACAACCTTCATACGGTGAAGTATTTTTTGGTATATATAACTATAGTTATAAGGCGACGGACGTCACGCGAAACGCGTCAAGTGCGTTTGTTTCTTTTTTCTTTCCGTGAATCCAGAAATAAGACTCTAACTTTGAACTTGCGTATAATACTTTGCTTTGTGTTAGTGAACAAAATTTTCAGGCGCAACTTTGCTCTCCATAGCTTATGTTTTTGCCAGAGTAAAAAATCTGATTGTACGTAATAAATTTAAACTGTTGTAATTATAGGTTCAAGTCCAGTTAGAAGAAGTTATATACCATTTTTATTCATTAAAACCATATTTTATATGATTCATTTTTGGCCATTTTTTTTTTAAGTGTAACTCTATGTAATTGTTGTGTTTTTTTTTATTCTCTAAAAGGAAAAACTTTGAAAAACAACAATAAACAGTTACAAATGCATAATCAAGGAAATGAGAATGAATTGAAAAAAAAATATTAGCCATATATCTTGTAATGAAACTTTTTACTCTGGCCTAAAATATAGAAATTGCGTCTTGAGCGTTAAAGTTTAGTTTTTTTTTTTTTTTGCAAAAATTCACCCATTCGTGCTTTTCTTGTCAATCCGCCTGCTATTTATAACAAACGTCACCGCGGCAGAAGCAAACGTGCGAGATTCCCCATCAATCCCAAAGTTTAATTTAATTTTAGTTTCACTTCATCGCCGATCGTAGGCAATAAACAACATCGTACATTGACGCAATTCATTCAATCCGTTGGCATCAGCCGCACTGCCAACTGTAGTCCACATGTATAAATACACACAATACCTTCTTCGCTCCTCGTTCACCCAAAATCGAAAATACTTTTATCATACAACACACATCTGCAGATTTCCTTTCCCAGCTCGTACACAGCCACGTGACCTAAAAATAACCGAAACAAACCCTCAAAAACACGAGCAGTAGACGCGAACGCATATCGATGCCCGGTAAACCCAAACAACGAGACTTTTCTCGCACCCACATAATTTTCCTCGCTCACTTTTCAAGCTCAAAACAACCTGTCAGCGCGACCGCTCCACCTACTCGTCGACTTTTCATCGGCACTGTAGCTTACCTGTAGCATCTTTTGCATCTGGTAGGCCATTTTGTTTGAGGATGAAAACCCAGGGGACACAGTGGGTCGCCCGTCGAGGTCGGGTACAAGTGGTGCATCTTGTTCATTACCCTTGAGTCCTGATGGCTTTTTCGCTACCTAGCTTCCATGGGAACCAATTGTATTTTTTTTTCGTCTCCCGTGAAACTTTTTACAAAAATCGTTGGGTGGCTGGCGCGAGTTTGGCTGATTTCAATCCACAATCTTGGGCGCTTTTCATAGTTCAGTTTTTTCTCCACTCGGGCGCTGGAGGGAAGAAATCGGCGCAGGTATCGCCACAGCCCTTGAAAATCGGTATGACACGCAGGGACACTTTTTGAACTATTTGGTTTGCTGCGGTGAACAAATAAACAAACAAACAAAAAGATGCACTAAATAATAACCAAAGGGCACAGTTTGTCGAAAGCACATACTAAAAAAAAAAAAAAAAAAAGAAGAAGAAGAGACTCGTTCGTTTGAAGGTGTCGGGCACCTCGACCCAATTTTCCCGTGGCCCGCCGCGAGTCGTGAAAAGCGGGACGACGGCGGCCACGGCGGTGGTGGTTTGGTTCGTGCGTCTGGGGGGATCCGTCCCTCTCTTTTTCTTACGTAATTATAAGCGAGCTCTCTCCTCCTCTGTCGAACGAACGAGCCAACGCGTAGATGAAGACCAAGAGGTACGGAGGAAAGACGATAGTCGGGCGCGTGTGCGCGTGGCGGATCGGTCGCTAACCCAAATGCGGATCAGAAAGAGACGATCGGCCGATTAAATTTACCCGGGGCGTCTTCCTCTCCTCCGCCCGTCCATCTACGTGGATTCTTTTTTTTTTTTCGTGTCGATTTGTAGCCTATACGTATATATGATGTACACTCACGGACGCGCTCGAGAGCTTTTTCACACTAAAAGAGTATATAGGCCGGAGCTTTACCACTACTTTGTATAATAGTGTACACGCACGGCGTGTCGTGGAAGTTGTCCAAGTTTAGAGCGAAGTTTATAAAATTGCGGGCACACCTGCACTGTCTTTTGGGCGAATTGACGCTAATTTGTCCACTCTTGAGATGCGCTACGCTCGTGCAACTTTTATTTCTTCGAGAAAAATTGATTTCTCCAGGCGTATAAGTCAATCAGAGATCGATGATGCTTTTTTTTGCATATCATTTTTGCTGATGCTTTTTTTTACAGGGGGTATTTCTATAATATGTAGTGACCGTACGATTATCTTCCTATTTTACGAGAGAAAAATGCCTATCGTTGTCTTATCACTACCTATACTGAGATCTACCAAAAGTGTAATCCATTGCAATAACACTTTTGTTTCTTACGGTGAAGACACACGCACTGCACCGATACGCAGTCATCATTAAACACAGTGTTTTGCTTGACGAGAAAACATCACCATGTCACACGAAAATCACAAAAATGGTCTTTCCCGTTGGTCACTATTTAAAAACCCCACAAACAGAGGTCACATTAGGAAAGCGACGATGTCCGGTGTGTCTCGGCGCCTACTACTAGCACATCGGCGGAATCCCCAGAGAGGCTGCTCCTCTCAAAAACACGCGCGTGTGCGTGCGCCGGAACATTACTTGCGTCTATACCTCTGTGCGAATTTTTTGGCCGGTTGCCAGTACAGCAGCAGCAGCAGCTCTCGTGTATATTTGTCTCTAGGCTGTAAATGCATGTTGCCAGCCCCATTAGAGCTTGTGTGTCGTACTTATTATCAAATGTGTGGAGTGGCTGCTCAGAGAGGACATAGAGCTGATTTGAGGATACTTTTTAGCCCCAAAAAGGCCTAAATTGAACGGTTTGGTTAAAGAGCTTGTGGGTATATAACGAAAACGAAATTCTTCTATAGTAGTGATAGGTTCTTTTTTGGGTGGAAAGAGTATTTTCAATTGGTTTCATACGTAGATAAGTTATCTGTATTGAAATTTTTAAAAAAATTTGCTGAAATCTCAACCACTTTGTTCTTTTTTAGATATCAAGATGGGGTATGGGTTATGCAGGAGTTGTATGTTCGTACAAAACAACAGTACAAATAATATTTTTTCAATATTTTCATATAAATATTTTTTTAAACGCAATAAACAAGCAACAGGTGTAGTTGTAAATAATAGCTGAACAAATAATTGCTCCCACTTGGTATTATTAAATAAATTTACTATTTTTATTCGATTAAATACTTTTCGGTATACAAATTTTACTAAATTTACTTTTCAATGATACTTTCTTAAATGTACATAAATTTTATGTATAAGTACACAGTAGTTTGTATCGATTTTTTTGGATTAAATATTTACAATTTAGTTAATTCATATTTAAATTTGTTTAAATACTATAGAATCTTTTCAGTCCCTTCAATCACTCTATGTAATTGTTGTGTTTTTTTTTATTCTCTAAAAGGAAAAACTTTGAAAAACAACAATAAACAGTTACAAATGCATAATCAAGGAAATGAGAATGAATTGAAAAAAAAATATTAGCCATATATCTTGTAATGAAACTTTTTACTCTGGCCTAAAATATAGAAATTGCGTCTTGAGCGTTAAAGTTTAGTTTTTTTTTTTTTTTTCAANTATAGAAAATTTAAATTGTGTTTGAATTTAAGTTTAAAATATTTGTTTTGAAATTCACCTTTCCATGTAGTTCTTTAATACAAATGAGCATCATAAAAATTATGGAAATAATAATCAACCAACTAATTATTGCAATTTGGTGCAAAGCAGCTCCTGCCTCTGTAATTAAAATTAGCTTTTTAACTCTCATTACTAATGACTTATCATACAGTGTATTATGTATATTTAAGGACCTTTGACTAGAAGTAACGTGCAATAGTAAAAATTGTAATTTACATACTTGTCATAGCAAGCTTTTGAAATTTTCGTGCGGATCCAAAGCGATTCTCAGCTTGACACGAATAATTTCCGTTATCACCTTCCAAAAAGTATCGTATTATTAATTTTTGGTTATCATCCATAAAAACAAAGTTTTGTGATAGCTCTAACGGTACACCATCCTTGTACCACTTAATATGAGGTTTCGGCTTGCCATTAGCATAACACCATAAACGAATACTGTTTTTAGTATCTTCCACCGACAAAATTACTTCAGTGTTATTCAAATTTGTTCTAATAAAGCTAGGTTTCACTGGATCTAATAAATAGAGTAAAATGTATTGCAAATAAAAATAAGTCATCTACTTTGTACTTAAATTAATAATACGTTATTACCATTAAGTAGAAGGAGGTATTGTGCAGACTGGCTATTACCTCCTGCTAATCGTGCTGTGCAAGTATATTCTTGTTGATCTGATTCCTGCACGTTACTAATTAAGAGAATACTTCGATAGGTAAAATTAGTTTTTTCTAAAGTGATGCTTACTTTACCTAAAACCAATTTAACAAATCGTAAGGTTAGTGTACAGACGAACTGCGTGGTTAAATGTTTTCATGTATTGAGGAGATTACCTGGTACTTCATTTACGTTCCATTTAATCGAAAAATACTTGTAATTAACAGCAGTACAGATTAATTTGACGTTGTCACCTACGTATAGTTTTCTCTTGAGTTTTTCAATCCCAATATCGGTATTTGGTGCTCCATCTTCATTGAACGGTGAATTAAAAAATAAAAAAAGAATTAAGATCGGAAATCAATGTTTGATAAAAAAATTAGTATAAAATAATAGTAAAGGCGTAAATACCCGTAACGAGAACAGTATGACTTCTAGAGCTACAGTCATAAATATTGCAAACATTGAAATTTATTTTGCCAAACATTTTCAGATTTTTCAGTGTTATTTTTATTGAATAACTTATTGGCTGAGGCGTATCTATTTCTGTAAACTTAATTGGTAAAAGAATCGTTAAGGTCTTGGGTATTTTCTTCCCCGTATATATTTAGTGTTGGAATTTATCGATACAAATATATTACCGTTGTTTATTGGTATTTGATGTGTGCAAGTCATTGCAGGGGGTAAAGAAAAGCAACAATAGAGCCCACGATGAGGGAAAAGTGCAAGCTTGTAGGACTTTTGAGACTTGATACGTTATTGACTGTACAAAGTTCAGTTTTTTAACTACTTTGCGTTATCAAGCGTGATAAAAACAACGAGGATAACAGTAGGTGCATGCTTAATAGTTTCATAAATAATAAAAAATTAAATTTTATTATCCAACAGGTTACTGACAGTTAATGAAATTATTAACAGTAGTAATAACATGTTCCTATTGTTCTGGAAGTGTTTCATTCACAATAAATCTGAGGCAGTTTTTTATTATGCCAATGACGATAATATACATAATATAGATACATGCAGAATAACACAGCAACGTAGAGCCGTTATACGCAAAGTTCATGAGAATAGCTGTAAAGAAAAATAAAAATGAAAAATCAAGTTTATGCGTTACTGACTTTGGTGTCATCTTCGTTTCGTCACTACCAACAAATCCCGTTGTCACTCTTTTGCTTTTACGTTTAGTACTATGAATAGCTATGATATTTGAAATTATTGTGATTCACGTCGATTTCACGTTTAGCATCTCTAGTTAGTAAACTCGCGCGATTTGACACCAGCAATGAGTAAATAAGCCCACAAGAATCCTACAAGTTTTTACTATTATGGAATCAGGTGGTGCCAATAGACTTGCATACAATTCATAACTAACCTTTAACATAGACTTGTTGCAGCCATAGTTAAATTCAGTTGTTCGGCAACTCGTGTAGGTACATAATGCATAAGGCTTGGGATATCCAAAAGCATGAAGAAAAAAAATGGCGTCATCATCAATGTCGTAATATTTTTTTGAGGCTGATATTTTATGAATCATTGGTCTGCCTGTGAAAGCAAATACATAAATTAACTATGAGAAGATAGTACTAAAAAAAAATAAATAAATAACGCAATATTTAGTAAGACTAATTTGTGCATTGTATTATGCGTACTGTGAATTTCGAGAGTAAAATGCAAGTACTTTATTCCAGCGCTATTATTAGCTCGAAGAGTAAAATCACCCCAATATTTCATATCGATATCTTCAATCGTTAGATTACTTGTTGTTTCATCACTTGACACTGAGAAGCGATCTGTCATTATTTTTTTGATTTCCTGGCCATTGGGCGCCAACCTTTAAAGTTTCACATTAACACCACGATTTATTACCAGTGGCTGTCATCAATTTGTTTATATAGTTGAACACCTTACCATGTGAGTGTTGGAGGAGGGTGTGCATCGATGTGAGCTACAAAAGTGACTGGAAGATTATTGCCTGGTTTCCTGATAACTTTTTTATTGTTGGACGATAAATTGATGTATGGTTCTGTCAAAAATTGTTCAACGAAATCGGTTTCACTTCCATGATAAAAAAAAGAAACATTTTCTGTAACTTACCATATATTTTAACGTAAATAGTAGTACTTGAATTCAAGGACCCTGTGACGTGGCAAGTGTAATTTCCTTCACAAGTAATATTATTTAATATAAGCTCAGATATGACTAACTTTATAGAACCTCTGTTCTCTTCAACAATATTTGAAGTTTTGTTTAAATTCTAAAAATGGCATTCAAAAAGTTATTAAAATTTTGGTGTTACAATGTGGGCTGATTTTAAGTTAGGAAAAACAGGTCTATTCGAGTTTTTAGATGCATGTTCATGTGCTCTTACCATATTATATGGAGTCTTCCAAAAAAATTTGTAAGCATTTTTTATTTTTATTCCAAATCTGCATTTGATATTCAAGGTCGAGCCAACAGCAGCGTACCCTAGATCGTCCATTTCGATACTTGAAATTTTAAGCCAATCCTTATTTTCAATAAAAACTTTGACATCTATTTTTTGTGACAAACCATTTTGATTAACTTCACAAGTGTAATTGGCGTCGTCTGTATATCTTGAATTTTTGATGGTGAAACCGGTTTTCGGATCAAAAGATATTCTCGAGTCGTGCTGTAATTCCTAAAAGATAATCGATAAGATTGCGCCATTTTCTTATTTTTTGTGAATAATTTGATCGACTAAGTATGTATTATTACTTTGCCATTTTTTTTAAGTATCACTTGCGCTGTAGGAAAAGTTGGGCGACATGGCAGAGTAATACTGTTTCCGACCCGACCGTGAGATTTTAGATAACCATTAGTAATGTAATCGAGAGAACCATCAAACGGTGTAAAAGCCCATTTGGATGCTGTGCCAAAAAAGTTTTTTAATTGATATGTATAATTTTTTTTGGCGTTATTATTACTTTATGTAACTTTTTTGTGCAGGAAAAGCATGACAAAGTTACAATTTTCTCACATTTAATGTAAATGTACAACCAACTGGATACTATACGCTCGATAAAGCGTTTTCTAAACATTGTTCGATTTTTTTTCACACAGCCATACCAACCGGTATCTCCAACGACTGTCGATATCCTTGTAAATATCCAATGAGAGTCAGCGTCTTTAGAAATTTCAGGATGGGATGGTACTACCTTCTCATGATTGAAACATTCTTTAAGTTCTTTCAACAATTTATCTCATCATTTTAATAAGTATAAAGAAGTAAAATATTGCGTGACTTACGTCATAAGCACTCCTTGAATTACTTAGTTCTTTAATATGTTGTCGATCGTAGTATGGGTACGAAAATTCAAAATTACCAATACCCAAACACGAAAGTTTCAGAGCATCTCCTTCGTTCAGCTCCAATACATCCAAATCGGGTTGAAGAGATAGGCCGTATACACAAAAGCCTATAATATATTTATAAAACTTTACTCATGTGACATTAAGCTTGTTAAAATTGAGTCACTTCTGAAAAAATCAGCCCAAAGAATTAAACCAAAAAACAGAAAGGAGCGCGATAGTGCAAGGGTAGTGCCATGCTGGTATGTAGGAGAGCTATTGTATGATGCTGCAGCTGTGATACTCTCGTAACATATTATATGGAAGTCCTTAAGTGATCAAACACTACAACTGTCTGAGATTTTTTTCGTTTCGAAAAAGTGCGGCTATTTTTTCTCTCGAAATAAGTAAACTGGCTTCTTAAGGATTATTCGTAAGAATGGAAAATGAGATAACGTAGCATCACTACCGTTGCTATAAAAAAAGCACAAGATAAAAAAAAAGCTTGTTCTAAACTCTATGTTTTAAATGCCTATGAAACGTGCTCTAAGAATTATAAAAAGTGCTTATACAAGTGCATAATATCTGATGGGGATTACTTCAAACGGGACCATACAAATAAATAAATATTTTATTTAAACATATAAAAATTATTTTTCCGCCCTCGGGTGGTTTTGGGAGGCTGGTACTTCCTCGGGCAAAAAAGCAGTTTCCCGGAACTCGTTCGAAAAGTCTCCTTTACGAACCTCGTTACGGACCTCGCCTTCGGCTCGGGCCGCAAACCTCTCGGTTCGCAAACAAAGACTTTTCAAACTCGTAGGAAAACTACTATTTATTTATTGAACAAACTTCGTATAACTGCGGTATAAGAACTTATTTACGTATATTGTCTTACCGAAGGGAAGATTTATATAAAGGAACAGCGATGCCCACCGTAGAAGAATAAGCCAATCCTTGTTTTCTTGATAATCTGGCATGATGTTTCGGAGGGTATACTTCACTCTCCTCTCCAAATCTTGCCCTCCGTAGACTCGATTTAGTAGAGGATTTTAACAACACTCAGTAACTCAGTAACTCAGTAACCGAGCGTGCACTGAACATAGGTGTACACTTTGGATACACTCAAAGCACGTGTGGATACTACAATAAAGAAAAAAGAATCGTATAGGAAAAATGACGATTATACGTGAAGGCATAGAGGAGGGGTAAGCTTAATTAGTGTTAGCAATGAAGATTACAAATTATCGGAACATCAATAAAGTCGCTGATGGCGATAATAAAGTAACTAAGAAAGAGAGAGAGACATATATATATATATATATAAGGGGAGTATACTGTAAATCCGAGAGTGTTAAAGTACACGTTTGAAGCATGTAGTCGAAATTTGTGTTTTTCTTTTAACGTGCATTACATTGAAAATGCAAACATTACAAGAAAACCAAATCGATACTTCGAAAATTATTTCACACATGAGTGTAAGGGGCACGTGATCACTTATTTATTTTTTTTAAACAGAAGACATAGCTTCACTATAAATACAGAATGAAGATGCACTTAATTTGAATTAACTTTATAAAATACTTTCAATGAAAAAAATTAATAAGTGCAAGTGAACTCGAATAGTTAGTTTTTATAGTTATAACAAAAGACAAATGGCAGGAGAAAGACATTTTTTATTTTTTTTATTTTAAGCAGTAATAAGAAACACTTTCATAACTGTGATAATAAATGATGAGAAATAAAGATAAAAAATTCAATAATGGTAAACAATTGTAGCAATGTCTATCGACAGATCGCTGACAAAGAGCTGCGTTAGTAATTTCCTCTAAATATCAATTTGTGTACCAAACTACATTACTTATATTACTATTGTGTGTATTGCCTGTAACGAACTATCGATAACATGCATGTGCATGTTAACAGTAACGTTATAATGATGTGACAAAAAAAAATTCTGTACTCGTAGGAATGTGTTTTGAAAAGCTCATTAAACTCATGAACAATTACACTAATTGTTATGAAATTATATTCTGTAGTGAAAATAGAAAATATTACTTTTTCTAATAAATGCTCATGTTGTAAAAGTGACTCGTTGAAATTGATTTTTACAAAATCCAGAGTAGTATCATTACGATATCACGATAGTGATAAACACTTATGATTAAAGCTTTGTTTAATAAAAGACACATTTATTTTGCTAGAATATACTTTAAAGTAACAATAGTTTCGTATGAATGCAATTCTCACGAATAATAAGTAGCGACCATTCATTATTTAAAATATTTTGTTAGTCATTTACAAAGAATGTATCATATTTTTGTCTTGACAAGTTGCTAAGTTGCATAACTGGTTGTTGGCGTAAGTCTTACGTACATCCACCTTCATTATTATTCAGTAGCTTCGCCATTACACTATTTCTTTGTAATTCATTAACTAGATCAATTTGGGTTTAAATAATCAGTGAGAATTTCATGACTTCATACCTCGTTTTACTTTTTTTTGGAAAATTTACAATTTCTGTTGCAAGCAAGAAATTCCGTTTGGTCATGAACTGTTTGTTCTGGATCTATAAGATCAAGTACCTCTTCTTCTTCGAAGTATGCCAAGCGAGCTTTCAATTGCTGCTTTTTTTAAAGCTTGAAACAACAATCAAATGATACAAAAATTTATTTCATATTTTTAAATGATATTTAGAACTATATGTTTTTTGATAACTCGATTACCTTCTTATATATTATACTTGAGCAAAAACATGTTACGAAAGATATTAAAGTCATTATCAACAGAACTCCCATTCCCATTTTAAACAAAGGTTTTTTAACTCCTAAAATCAAAAATGGTTTTGTTAATATCGTGATCTTAGGTCCAATGCTATTTAATCTGTAAAATGCAGGATCTGTCCAGAGAAATAAAGTATAATTATGTAACATGGTGGTTCAAGTACCTTTAACGATAAATTTTTGGGATTTTCTCACTGATCCAAAGCGATTTTCTGCTCAACATGAGAAGTTGACGCTGTCGCTTTCCAAAAGATATCTAACAATTAATTTTTGATCGTCATCCAATAAAATAAATTGTTGCAATGATTCTAAACGTTCATTGTTCTTGTACCACATAACACTAGGTTTTGGTTCTCCATTAGCGTGGCACCACAAATCAACACCTCTTCGAGCTTCTCCTGCTGATAGGATTACTTCGGTATCGTTAACATTTATCATAGTAAAGTTAGGTTTTACAGGATCTGTAAAAAAAAATATGTTATGAAATGGTAGTTTTCCTACGAGTTTGAAAAGTCTCTGTTTGCGAACCGAGAGGTTTGCGGCCCGAGCCGAAGGCGAGGTCCGTAACGAGGTTCGCAAAAGAGACTTTTCGAACGAGTTCCGGAAAACTGCTTTTTTGCCCGAGGAAGTACCAGCCTCCCAAAACCACCCGAGGGCGGAAAATAACTAATTTTATCTGTTGTATGAATTTAAATACGTGGTTATTTTTGTGTGAAATTGTGAACAGTTTTTAATTCCCTACTATTTTAAAAGCAAGGCAAGTGATTTTGCACAAATCTATCATAATTTTTTTAAAGACAAAACTTTTTAATGAGCTCTTAGAAAAATCAGTGAGTATCTTACTTTATTTTAAGCAAATTAAACAGTTTTTTCGCACCATTAAAAAACATGTAGTAGCGCAGTTCATGTGGTCGGTATTATTTTTACCTGCTAGTGCAAGGATATAAGATGCATATCCAGTACCAACATCTAATCTTTTTGCTTCGCAAATTCATTCTTGTTCGTCTGATTTTTGTATACGTTATTTATGAAGAGAGTATTGCGATAAGTTAAATTAGTCTTTTCTGAAGTAATGATTACTTTACGTAAAAAAGTAAAATTTTGCTGAAAAGTTATATGATATTAATTAAGTGTGAAAAATCCTACCAGGTACTTCAGTCGTGGACCATCTTAAGGAATAAAACTCGTAATTAACAGCAGTACATATCAAAGTGACGTTATCACCTGCGTATACTTTTCCCTTGCTTATAATCCCAATATCTGCATTGGGTGCACCATCTTTATGAAATTAAATCATTTAGCAATACAAAAAAAAAGATAAAAATTTTTCAATATAAAATAAATTTTAGACAAATAGACAGCCAATATTTTTATATACCGGTAATAAGAATAGTATGCCACTTAACGTTGCAACCGTAAATATTACAAGCTGTAAAATTTATTCGGTCAAACATTTTTAGATTTTTTATTGTCACTTTTATATAAATGCTTTCTGGTCTAGATGGAGCAGCTTCTTTTCCCTAAATAATTAAAATGATCAGATAATACAAATAAGTAAATATTCTTAATTATTATTGTAAATTCTAGCGTAGCTAACCTCTAACATAGATGTTTTGCAACCACGATGAAAATTACTTGTCGGGCAACTTGTGTAGATCAAAGATATTAGGTTTAGGATAACCCGCGGCAGTGAAGAAAAATATTTGATCATCTCCAAAGGTATAATAGTCCTTAGGGATAAAGATTCCCGAAACTA
The DNA here is from genome assembly GCF_000648655.2 of Copidosoma floridanum. The sequence goes on along the minus strand of NW_019379466.1, from coordinate 1,404,337 downwards.
TCGGCTCGCCTGCAGCCGTCAATATATCAATTGGCAATGCAAATTGTATAATAATTAGTAAAATCGAAATTGAGCAAAAACACGTAGTATATTATATAATTCATACTTTGCATTTCGAAACTAAAATGTAAGTATTTTTTCCCAGCACTGTTATTCGCTCGAAGAGTAAAACTGCCCATATTTTCAAGGAGAATATAGTATATCGTCAAGTTACTCGTTATTACGTCATTTGATATAGAGAAGCGATTATACCACGATGACATTACTGTTTTTATTTCCTGACCATAGGGCTTAAACCTTAGAAGATTTAAATTAAATATTAATCTATTTGTTGCAAATAATAAACGTAGTTCATATTCACATGAACGTAATCATATATGCACAGTGCAATTCATTACCATGTGAGTGTTGGTGGCGGGTGTGCATCGATGTGAGCTACAAAAGTGACTGGAAGATTATTGCCTGGTTTCCTGATAACTTTTTTATTGTTGGACGATAAATTGATGTATGGTTCTGTCAAAAATTGTTCAACGAAATCGGTTTCACTTCCATGATAAAAAAAAGAAACATTTTCTGTAACTTACCATATATTTTAACGTAAATAGTAGTACTTGAATTCAAGGACCCTGTGACGTGGCAAGTGTAATTTCCTTCACAAGTAATATTATTTAATATAAGCTCAGATATGACTAACTTTATAGAACCTCTGTTCTCTTCAACAATATTTGAAGTTTTGTTTAAATTCTAAAAATGGCATTCAAAAAGTTATTAAAATTTTGGTGTTACAATGTGGGCTGATTTTAAGTTAGGAAAAACAGGTCTATTCGAGTTTTTAGGTGCATGTTCTTGTGCTCTTACCATATTATATGGAGTCTTCCAAAAATTTTGTCAGCATTTTTTTTTATTTTATTCCAAATCTCCATTTGATATTCAAGGTCGAGCCAACAGCAGCGTACCCTAGATCGTCCATTTCGATACTTGAAATTTTAAGCCAATCCTTATTTTCAATAGAAACTTTGACATCTATTTTTTGTGACAAACCATTTTGATTAACTTCACAAGTGTAATTGGCGTCGTCTGTATATCTTGAATTTTTGATGGTGAAACCGGTTTTCGGATCAAAAGATATTCTCGAGTCGTGCTGTAATTCCTAAAAGATAATCGATAAGATTGCGCCATTTTCTTATTTTTTGTGAATAATTTGATCGACTAAGTATGTATTATTACTTTGCCATTTTTTTTAAGTATCACTTGCGCTGTAGGAAAAGTTGGGCGACATGGCAGAGTAATACTGTTTCCGACCCGACCGTGAGATTTTAGATAACCATTAGTAATGTAATCGAGAGAACCATCAAACGGTGTAAAAGCCCATTCGGATGCTGCGTCAAAAAATAGTTATGTAATTGCTACATGTAAACTTTTTTTATGTGATACAATTGAGTCTGATTTTTTTATGAATAGAAAGGAGGTAAGCACTAGCATTTTCTTACACGTAACGTAAACGTATTGCCAAGTGGATTCCAAATCGTCCCAGTCTTTACTCAATATTGTCTCATTTTCATAAAGGCAACCATACCAACCAGTATCGCCAACAACCGTTGAATGTCTTATAAATGTCAGGTTGGAGTTTGAATTATTATGGATTTCAAACTCAGATGGCACTATCTTTTCGTCGTTAAATTGATTTTGGTATTATTAAAATTTATTTTTCTGCCCTCGGGTGGTTTTGGGAGGCTGGTACTTCCTCGGGCAAAAAAGCAGTTTTCCGATACTCGTTCGAAAAGTCTCCTTTGCGAACCTCGTTACGGACCTCGCCTTCGGCTCGGGCCGCAAACCTCTCGGTTTGCAAACAGAGACTTTTCAAACTCGTAGGAAAACTACTATTTCATACAGATTTTGAAAATAGATATTGGTTGCGAACATTATTTTTTCATTTTATCATTTCCATTTTGTTTGTGCATCAATAGTTTACTAGTAACGGAATGATCTCGTATTCATCGTTCTTTGGTATCTTAAAGTAGTCAGGAAATCAGTAGCCGTACTTAAACTATCTTTATCATTTTTATGGTGACCTCATAAACTACTTTATTCTTTGCTGTAGTTAAAATATATCAAGCAATGGTTGGAATAAATATCACGTATAAAATATAAGTTGGCTTTTTATTATTCTTTAAAAATTATTATACACAAGAAGTGAGAGAGAAGAAGAGGTTTTCAGGAATGAAACGGCTAAATTGCCTAACATAATATACCTGCAGGTGATGAGCAAATAAATTTCAGAGCACACAAGAGAGCATTGCAAAAATTAACTGTACAACCTGCATTGATCAGCTCTTATTCTCGAACCGAAGAAGTGTCAAAAAAAATTTGGGGAGGACAAGAATAGCTTTACTCGTGATTGAAACGCCGTACAGGTGTGCCATGATAATGAGAGAAAGGAATCGATTTCTCCTCTCTTTTCACGAATAATTTTAACTACACTGAAAGAAATTTACGGCGGTACTTGCTGGCTGACGGATATTCGGAACATTATAGTTTTGTGTCACGCATTTCTTGAGATTATTATTATTAGGTATAATTATTTTTTTTTTTTTTCACAGTTACGAATAGTTGGGTCAAGATGCAAAGAGATGATCATTTGTAGTGGAAAATGGGTCAATTGAAATTCAATAGTACATTAAACATGCTAATTTCACTCATACGATGCGCTTGAAAGAAAGGTTTTTAGGACACACGGTTAATTTTAATTAGTGGCTGTGGACATAAAAAGAAAAATTATCGAAAATTGTAAATATGTAGTACTAAGGGAGTTGTTACTGTCGTATAGGAATTATACCATCAGAAAAATCGAGTTGAAATAATTAGGTTGAATAATTTTGATGGATAAAAGTATGTTAAAATAATCAAAGGCAATTATATCGTAAATAAGTAGGTACATGTTTTATCCAACGCAGAAAATGAATACATATGAATATTTTCTACGTTGTTTTTACATTTATACGACAAAGTAAATACTTTATATACAAAGCGGTTACAGTATAATTAAAGTTCATATGTTTCTTTTATTTTCAGGTGAGTAAGAAGGCATAAAAAGAGTTAACTTACCATCCTTACCGTAAGTCACTATCCATTACTACTAACTATATATAAGTCTACATTCATATCAAATCCAACACCCAATATGTCTACTGCGATCTATTTTCAATTTAATTCAAAGACGTGAAACTCATTTAGTTTTGACTTAGTTTTGAAGTACCAGTACCTTCATTACAACCCATGTTTCATACATATTTACCCTAAGACCAAGTAGCAAATCATATTTTTTCAAATATTAATTTTTTAACTGCTAGAAAAATCTAAGAGCTTTTTCGTTTTACCCATAACCAATGATACATACGCAAGTCTATTATATATTATATACTATAAACATATGAAGAGTATCTTGCTATTCCTATAAAACGAACCGTTAAAATCGTATTATCTTGGTTTCACTTAAAGTGGTTCATTTTTTAAAGATAGGATTTTAAATAAATGAGGGTACAAAATGATGTGTACAGATGTTTCTGAGTGAACAGTTTCGTTTGAATAGTAATTTTTTTTTTTAATTCACCAATAAGTTTGACAGCTTCATGCATTAGTTAACATTTTAATGGTAGACATTTACTTAATGAAAAATACGGGAAATTACAATAATATTTATCAAAATCATAATACAGATAAATAATTCTGAAAAATATACAACAAACTATGCTGGCTAGAGGGCAAAGTTTTACTTGAAAAATATATTGGGATTAAGCAAGTGTTACGTGCTTTTGTGATGACATCAAGGGTGTGACGTTGACGTAGCTATGCTGGGATGAAGCAAGTCTAACATCTCCCGGTGCCGCCATCATTTCCAGATAATTTTTCTCACCTTTCAAGGCATCTAATTTATTAAGATCTTCGTACTCCCGGTTCCGCTTCATAAAGTAGGCTCTGACATCATCGTCTAAAAGCTCGCCTATGATTCGGACCAGTTCTGAAAACGATGGTCTCAAGGCTGGCTTGGCGTTCCAGCAGTCGAGCATGATGTTGTAACTATAATAAGAGTAAAAATTACAGCTAAAACTTTGAGTAGATTGCATTAGAAGCAAGTATCTCTCGCTATTTTACTTACATGTATTCGTTGGCATATTTGGGTCGCCCCATTCTGTAGCCCTTGGCGAGTTTTTGACACATCTCCTGAGTGTCCATGTTCGAGTATGGTACCTCCGCGAGGGAAAATATCTCCCAGAGTAACACACCAAATCCCCAGACATCTGACATGGTTGAAAAAATCCCTTTTTTAATTGACTCTAAGGCTGCCCATTTAATGGGTATCGGGCCCCCCTTTATTTTTCTGTAGTAGCCATATCTGTAGATTGACTTGGCTAAGCCAAAGTCGCAAATTTTGACGATGTTGTTATCTGACAACAGAACGTTTCTAGCGGCAAGATCACCGTGCAAAATCTAAAAATGGGGACACACGTATCAGTAGAGTGATAAAGTATATAGGTGTTAAGAACAAATGAAACCATTGTAAATTAATTGAAAAATGAGTCTCTGGAATTTTCATTTACTGTTATTGGAAACAGATGACAAACTTTCGTAGCTACTTATTTACTTGACATCGCGATATTTGTGTTTGGTATTTTTTCAGACAAACTTAATTTTTGACTAATGATAAGTTCATTCCACGAGACCGTAATAGATAAATAAGTGGTGTTATAAATATTTTATACACACCTTTTTTTGTGCCAAATATTCCATTCCGTTTGCTACTTGAAAGGACCAAGAAATGAGGTCCTGGGAACAAATGAACTTAGGATTACGGTCTCCAAAGTCACTGCTGTAGCTAGTGCTCCAACTCGTCTGAGAGTCATCCCAATTGAGTTCACTATCAAACTCGATCAAGTTACTAGAGTTTTGAGTATCTGCGTTGAAGATGACGGGCTCTTTGTTTGAGTCTGAGCTAGAAAATGCTAATTCTGCGTATTTTTTTCTGTGAGAAAAAAATAAATAATATTTTATAATATCTAACCAATATCTCTAATATTTAACTGTTTTCCTTAACCCTAGCTCTATTTTATTCAATTTTATCATTTAAAAATTATATTAACTTATTGAATATTAATTTTTATTAAACATTCGATCACTATAGCAAAACTGGATCTAGTTTTATATGTTAAAATAGGAAAAATGAGTAATGTCAAATTAAATCATGACATGGTGAAATCATCTCAAGGTTTTGTTTTAATCCAAAGAACTAATCCCTTGAATACCTTCCAAACATCATTACACATACACGCATACCCACACGCATAGTTTTGCTCGTATACTTTAGCCATGCTGAGCTACAATAGCTGACTACCCTACAAATATGTAATACAGTAGTATGTACGGTCAATATATTATATACCAACAATACCTGTCTTTTACAACAGATTGTTTGCTAATTGATGCAAACTGATTGATGAATTCATTTTGGTGATACAGCAGGTAGTCTTGCAGATTTCCTAACTCACAATATTCTACGATTATCATCAGTTCATCTAAAACACATTTAAATGTTAATGTTAACGAGGGAGACTTTTATATAATACAAACTTTTGTATAAATAATTACGTTCAGCGATGTTTCTGGTACAGGCTCCAAGAAGATTTACAATATTTAAGTGCTTTCCTAAGTGCGCCATGATTTTGAGTTCACTTATCAGAGCACGAGTGTAAGCTGATTCTGCATTTTTATGGGTCATTTTAATGGCTACAGTCGTAACAGGCTCGTCAGCATTGATGCCATACGCCTTAGCCTTCATAACAACTCCGAAATTCCCAGTTCCCAATTGTGTTTCTTAAATGTATGGATTACGTGAAGATTATTAAAATATTCTAGCATTTACAGAAGAAAGGGGTATTTTAGCTCTTGCAGCAAAAAATAAGTTAAATCAACTCAAAAGATATAAAAGAGATTAATCTTACTAGATTCAATGAAAAGACAACTATGGCGAGTTAAAAGTGTTACTGTGACTCAAAGTATACAAGGAGACAACTTTAAAACGTTTTCTTTGACCTCCTCTAAAAATAAACCTCTTTTATGTGGTGAATCTAAGTTTCTCTTTCTTTCTTCTATCGATGACGCTTTACTTAATTTGCAGCAATTAGATAATCACATACCTATTTCTAATTTTTCACTCGCAAATTCCCACTTTCTGTCGTATGGAAGAAGTACTGCTTGATCATGCACCGTTAGTTTAGGATTTATGAGATTAGGTGCTCCTTTCTCAAAGTACGCCAGGCCAGCTTCCAACTTTTTCTTTTTCTTTAGCTTCAAAGAATTATTGAACTATGGGAAAAATTAGTCTCATACATTTAAGTTTTATGAAAAAAAATGTTCGAAAGTAACAAAATTTCTTTTTACCATGATAAGTCGGAATTTGATGAAAAAGTAAATTAAAATGAGTACGACGATAACAATTAACCAAGAAAGAACGCTAATCTCAAGCAAAGTAATTCCAATTCCTAAAATTATCATAAATTTTTTAATGAATATTGTGTTAGCTATATTAATCAACCAATTCATTCAATTTTTTACGATGAATAGAGTATAATACAACAACACACGAAGGACACCATACCTTTTACAATATATTTTTGAAATTTATTTATTGTTCCGAAGCGATTTTTGGCCCGACACGAATATTTTCCGCTATCTTTTTCCAAAAGGTATTTTATAATTAATTTTTGATTATTATTCACTAAACGAAACTGTGATGACAACTCTAAAGGTGCGTCATTTTTGTACCAAGTGATATTAGGTTTTGGACTCCCTTTGGCATAGCAGAATAAATAAATAGTATTTTGGGCTTCTTCTGCTGACAAGATTACTTCGGCATTATTCATGTTTACTTGAGTGAAGTAAGGCACTACTGGATCTAAAATAGTATTAACCAATATGATCAGATAACTCTAATAGATTAAAATAATTATTACAATCTAAAATACTGTGAAAAGTTTAGTACTTTACAATTTTAGTTCTAAGCATGAAAAATGAGATTTCTTCTAAATAAAAAGTTTGTTTCACAATTATTAATTAATGCTGAATAAATTCTCCCTATTTACGGGTCTAGGTGAAAAATTATCTGTATTCAAAATAGACGTATCCGTAATTTGATTTATGTCCTTATTATTGAATTACATGGTTAATTCTCACACTAATAAAAAATTTCGTATGAACAATACTGTCTACAAATCATATACGTATATTCGATTACTTGTAACTCTACTTGCTTATCATTCGATAAAATTCTTTTTGTCAATCAAATATACATTTTCAACACAAAGGAACGTTGTTCCTTTAGTCTTTTATTACATATTAAATAATACGATAAAAACACTGAGGTCCTATTGTCTATGTTTCTGATATTCTTTTTTTCACTCTTTCCTTTAATTTTAGTACCGTAAAAATTTATCATGTCGAAGACAAATTGTTTTGGTATTTTATTCAGTTAAAACATACAGTAAAAAGTTCATTAACCAAATGCAACCCATTGTATCTACTGGAGACTCGTATAATCAGATTAATTCCGTTCTACAAGTTTACGGGATTAATTTTAACTTGTCTCTAGCTTCACTGGAGTCTTATTTGCGGGATAAAAACTTAAACTAAAAATTTTAATTTTTCGTATATTTTATGTGAATCTATTTGAACGTTACCTTCTAGTAAAAGTAGGTAGTCTGCATAACTGTTACCAACATCTATCTTTTTTGCTGTGCATTTCCACTCTCGTTCGTACGATTTCTGAATATTATTTATTGATAGAATAGTGCGATGAGTAAAATTTGTACTTTCGTACGCAATGTGAATCATTCCTGAAAATAGTCAAAATATGTTTAGGTTTGTGTTTAGCGATCCAAGTCGTAGAATATTTTCATTGAGAGTTTGGTAATATACCAGGAATTTCAATCGCATTTGTCCATTCCACCGATTTATACATGTAATTCACAGCAGTGCAGACTAACTTGATGTCATCGCCCGTGTATACTTTTCCATTGGGCTTTTCTTTTATAATCCCAACTCTCTTATTTGGTGCTCCATCTTTTTCAAATGAAGCAAGTTTCATAATATAAAAATTAGCATTAGATGAAAAATTGAAGACTAAACTACAATCAAGGTATACATACCAGTAACTAAAATTTCCTTTTCCTTTGAGCTGCATTTGTCCTTAATGCAAGCCTCGAATTTTATTATACCAAAGGTTTGCAGATCTTTGATTAGTACTGTTTCGGAAATAATTTGTGGATGAGGTGTACCTACTTCTGTACCCTTAATTAGTAAGATAATCAATAAGGTCATGACTTTTTTATTGCCCTTAAATAATATCTACCACGAAAATTTATTGATGTAGCCTAAGCAAACAAGACTTCAGAAAAAAAGTAACAACCAGAGTTTTACTGTTCCAATAAACAATGTAATGTAGAAAATCAACTGACATAAATTAAAAAAAAGAAGTTTTTCGAGGTAAAGAAGAAGAAAAGAAAATATGTTTGTAAAGTACGTTTTTCACAAGCATTTGAAATGGTTTTTGCTTGGTAAGAAAATTTGTGTATAAAAGTTGTAGACGAATAAGAGACATTAATATATTCGAGTTCTTTTAGTTGTCATAATAGTTTACTAAATTTAACGTACTTTGTACTTTGTTTGCTTTTGCTTATTTGGTGGTACTTTCATGTGTTATAGGAACCTGATGTAAAACAAAAATCGACGACGGTGCTGCTACTGGCGAAATATAGCAAAATATATGTTACTGTGTAATATCGGAAGATAAATTTCTATTCTAAACTATTAGGGTAATAAAGCTGTGGTTGACTTTTTTTAAATTACCAACATTTCATGCTCGTTTGTATAGGCTAATATACATATAATTAAATGAATTACGATTATTAAGTCCTACATAGAGCATAGCTAACCTTTACAGGAGATGTTTTGCAGCCATAATCGAGTTTATTCGTTGGACAACTTGTGTACGTCCATGATGTTGTAGGCTTAGGATTTCCATAGACGGTGAGAAAAAAACGTATATCTTCTCCAATGTTGTAATAATCGTGTAAATCTAAAGTTCCTGAAATATACACTTCACCTACAAGAGTAAATAAATAAATAAGGAACAAAAAGGCAACGTTTCGAAAATACTAGTTGCATCCAGCAAAAGATGTCGTGTATTAAATAATACTTACTGTACTGTATTAACTCAAAAGTTAAGCGACGTACTACAGCACTATTACTTGCTTCAAGAGTGTAATTGCCCGCATTGTGAAGGACAATCTTCGGGATAGTTAAACTGCTTGTCGTTGCGTTGTTTGAAACATAATAGAGATCATCCCATGTTATCGGTGTCATTGTTATTTCGTTACCAAAGGGATGGTACCTTGAAAGTTATGCAATCAATATTATGACTAATTAAATGTATCAACAAGTTTAATTACCATTTAAGCGTTGGCGGCGGGTGTGCATCGATGTGAGCTGTAAAAATGACTGGAGGAGATCCATCAAATTCATCCCTTTCGATGAGGTTCTCATCAGTCGTTAAATTGATGTATGGTTCTACAAAAAACGTATCAGGTGAAAAATGTACTTCGATTCTACGTTAAGTTAACAAAAAATAAAGGAAGCATATGCGTATCTTAACTTACTATTGTATATTTTAATATAAACATTGGTACTCATCACAGTTAAGGTTCCCTTTACGTTACAAGTATAATTTCCCTCGTCATCATAAGTAACACTATTCACAATGAGCTCAGACGTGACTAACTTGATGGAGCCTCTATTCTCTTCAATACGATTCGTTACATTCCTTGAATTCTTATCATTGCGCACATTTGGTAAATAATTTATTAAATAATGAGAATATAATTGTAGGTGCGAATTCTAAGTCATGAGGGTAAATGAGCTCTCACCAGATTAAGTGGAGTCTCCCAGGAGATTTCGTAATCGTCTTTTTCTCTCATTCCAAATCTGCATTTGATATTCAAGGTCGAGCCAACAGCAGCGTACCCTAGATCGTCCATTTCGATACTTGGTATTTTAAGCCAATCCTCATTTTCAATAAAAACTTTGACATCTATTTTTTGTGACAAACCATTTTGATTAACTTCACAAGTGTAATTGGCGTCATCTGTGTATCTTGAATTTTTTAAGGTGAAACCAAATTTGCTATCGAAAGGCATCCTCGAGTGGTACTTTTGTATCTCCTAATGCAATAAAAATTTAGTGCAAGTTTTTAATTTTGTGGAAGTTATTCAAACAAGTATACATTACTTTGCCATTTTTTTTAAGTATCACTTGCGCTGTAGGAAAAGTTGGGCGACATGGTAGAGTAATACTTTTTCCGACCCGACCGTGAGATTTTAGATAACCATTAGTAATGTAATCGAGAGAACCATCAAACGGTGTAAAAGCCCATTCGGATGCTGCGTCAAAAAATAGTTATGTAATTGCTACATGTAAACTTTTTTTATGTGATACAATTGAGTCTGATTTTTTTATGAATAGAAAGGAGGTAAGCACTAGCATTTTCTTACACGTAACGTAAACGTATTGCCAAGTGGATTCCAAATCGTCCCAGTCTTTACTCAATATTGTCTCATTTTCATAAAGGCTACCATACCAACCAGTATCGCCAACAACCGTTGAATGTCTTATAAATGTCAGGTTGGAGTTTGAATTATTATGGATTTCAAACTCAGATGGCAGTATCTTCTCATCGTTAAAAAAATTGATTTAAGTTTTTCTTATAATTTGTTTACGTCATTTTGATATGTTTAAATCAGTGAAGTCGTTAAACTTACGTCATAAACGCCACTAGTATTATTTAATTCTTTAATTTTTTTTCGATCGTAGTTTGGGTAATAGAGTTTAACATTTCTACCCTCGCTGTGATAGCATGTAAGTTTCAGTTTTTCTCCTTTTGTTAGCTCTATCCACGGGTATGTTGGGTTGAAGCGTGGTCCTACTGCATGGCAAGCTATATTACGTTACAAAATATATATTTTATGAGCAATGTTGAGGTGTCTATTTCCATCCCGACACCTCACTTGACCACACCGTACAGCTTTTTCGGTGTGGTCACGCGACGTTTTGGAATCCTAAAATAATTTGCAACGTTCGGATGAAAATTAGTGTTTTAGAAAACTTTTAATTATTGTTTTAAATCGTTTTATTTTCCACGTAACAAGTTTTCAGAAGTGAATTGGTAATCATAAGTTTGTGTAAGATTAGGATGTCTTACGACTAATACCCTATATCATCATTATATCACAATAGTGGTGCCGTAAAAATCCATACTTTACAAAATAACTCTAATGATCTTTGCCCACGAATAATATGATTGATTTTATTAATCTCAAGAAACTACTCATTAATTTTATTGAAGCAGCTTGATGTTTCCGAGTTATTGGATTCGACAAAAATTCCCAAAATTCAACGTGTACGATTGGTGTTCAAGTTTAAGAGGCTTTAATGATGTAGATTCAAGACACAAGCTGCAAAAATAATCCACTCATATTTGAGAGGTCTAAAGACAGTTCACAAATGGAAAAAAATTCGACTTTAAATATAAATATGACGGGACCTAAAGAAAAATTGCCATCATTTACCAGACAATTGTGGAGCTGGTTATTAATATACAAGTTTACGGTTATAATAGTAAAACTTACCTATAAATACGCTCAGAAAGAAGAACAAAAACATGGCACCGTGTGGCAACATGGTCACCCAGTAGGATATCTTCAGGCTTCAAACCTCACCTGAGGATACTAAACATTAAAACTATGATCAAGTAAAGTATCGGTTAAAAAATTTTTGACTAATTTCCAGAGATGAGAAATTGATCGACCTTAAGTATAGGCATTTGCTTGTGAGTTATGACATACCAGCAGGTGAGTGGGAACTAAGCCAGAAAGGGGATCCCAACTTCAAACTGCGATGATACGTAACGGCATAAAAGAGGGGCAAGCTTAATTAGCGTTGTCCATTAAGTTGAGAAATCTACAATATAAGGTTCTAGTTTAAAACGACACGCATACATAGGAACTTAACAAATAGTTTCTTTCTCTTACTCAATTTTATTGTAGCTCTACACATATTTTTAATAGTACTGTTTGTTTTCAGCTTTTCAATTCTCGAATGTAGATGAGTTGATTGGAAAAATTGGGGGTGTTCCTATCAAAACAGTATTAAATTCGTCGCTTGATTGCTACATTTATTAAATGTCGTTTTTTAGTTAGTAATTAATCAATAATTGCCAATAGTAAAAACATACTAAGGCTTAGGCCAACTTATTGTCTTTGATAGAAAATCAAGAGCAACAGTTGTTGTCTGGTTGTTAGCGTATTATATTATTTAAAAAAATTTTCTTAATACTGAAAAAAATTTTTAAGACGCATTTCTTTAACGTAAGACATGTGTCGGCTTAGTGATAAAAGTCAGTTTAATCACGAGTGATGAAATAAATTAATAAAAAAAAAAAAAAAAAAAAAATAGAAGTTGTTACATGATAACGGCACGAGCTAGTAATGCTAAATATCATTCAAGTTCGTAGTCGATTTTATTGTACAAAGCGTAAAAATATCGATGAAATACATTAAAATGTATTAATTCGTATAGTTTCTTTGTGACATCAGTTCACTTCTATACTTGATAAATGTGTTAATACTTTTTTAAATCATTTTGATTGTGAAAGAAAAGATAAAATCCTTTCCATCTATGCATGCTTTTATGAGGTTTTATTTTGTTGTAGCTCGACAAATATTTTTTAATATTCATGTTTCGTACGAGCAACATATATTTATGAAAAAATTTTTAGCTGTTTCGAACTATCTACTAGTCCTCTAATTATGTATCCGCTGTATTTATATAAGATTTTCAGGTATATTTTATTTTTATATGTGTCAGTATTGTGCTTAATAGTACAAGTAAGAGTTCATGATGAATACGTCAAGTAGAGAAAAATTGCATGAAATTTTTATTGAAGACAACAATACTTATTATTTTAATCATTCTTGTATCTTTACAATGTTTATCTCATCATGCGGGACATGTGAACTTCAAGTGAAAAAAATTACAAGCCTGTGTAAAAAATAATTAAGAATTGATTAAAAAGTATGTAAATATATATACACTAGCAGCCCCCCGTCTCGGCTTCGCCCGAGACTTACTAAATAAAACACCGTAGTGTGTTGACATGTAATGTGAAACATTTTCAGTTAGAAATTTTACACATATTCCTGATACATCTCAGAACAAAAATCTTCTTATTAAAAACATATTTTTTCGGAATCCATATAGTTTATTTGGTTAAATAATGAGGTGTAAAAATTCAAAAAAATTATTATGCTGAAAAGTACCGTGCGTTCTTTATGCCATAAAATAATCGGTGGCCATAAGAAGCCGTTGATTTACAGTTTCTCCCGTGTAATTCACGAAAACGGCTATTTTTTAAAGCTGTTAAGATTTTAAACCCCCAAAAAATTTATGTTAAAAAAAATTTTTTTTCTCATATCTCACAACTTTATTACCAGAGCAACAAAGTCCTGGACCTTGAACCCTACATTTTTATTGCCACAAAAACACAAATACATTTTCTACTTATTTAAAAATCTGAAGTAGGATCTTTAAAGATTTCAGAGATTGCTGTGAGGGTACAATGAAAAGCTGATCTCTCACGTAATGGACTCTTTAGTTGTCGATTTTGACGCTGCTGTTCCAATTTCGATAAATTTTCTGCGTCAGTTTCTTGACGCCTAAGTAAAATTGTATTTATTAGATACACTTGAAGTTTTTCTTCCAATTCACCCTCTTGCGACTTTTGGCATGCTTAAAATTTGTGTGACCCCTAAAGGCTGTTTTCTGTCAACTTTGTTAAGTTCTAATATATTTGTTGGCAAGGTAGTTCGACGTCCGATGGCCCTAAAAAAGACCGGTGAGCTTCTTAAGTTAACTCTTTCTTGACTGCAGTTAACAGCAATTGTGACTGCCTGGATACCTCAGGGTGATCTTCTCTGGCTTGCTGTTGAAGACCCAGACTGATTGGGAGAAAAATTACAAAGTCCGAAGCTTTGGGGCTAGTTGTAGTGCTCTTTCCCAACGTCTCCCGGTATAACGTCGAAGACGTTGGTGTCTAAAGCACCTTTTTTAGTTGCAGATTCAGTTGTTTTGGTGATCTTAGATGGGGAGATTGGTTAGTGATACTTGTCCAGTGGAGGCTGTCCCGTTGGCTCAAGTTTTTTTTCCTACATAGCTGTTATAGGTTTGCTCAACGCAGACATTGGAGAGGATCAGTGATTCCTGGTTGAATGCTTAGAGTCGAGAGGGTAGTAAAGGGTCGTCGGTCACCGGGTTTTCCAGCCTTGCGAAGAACAACTCCGCAGGTGACGTCTGCTAGTGAATGGCTGACTTGGTTTAATAGTGCCCGTCTTTAGTTAATATAGTCTTTTAGTCGACGAATCGCTTCCGGAAATGGTGATAAAAATGTATTTGTTGGCAAGGTAGTTTACACTTAGGTGGATCCTAAAAAGAACCGATGAAATTGATTGTTAAGTAGGGAACGTAAATACTTATAATGGCGCTAAAAAGCGCCAGTGGTGAAACTTCCAGGCTATTCTTTATTATTATTCCTGATGATAAAGAGCTGGCTACGGGTTGCTTGATTCTTACCCTGGGAGTCTCGATGTACGGAGACTGTGATGGAGGAAGGTACGCTGCTGACCAAAGAATATCTCGTCTCTGGGCGTTCCCCGGATAACCAACCGCTCATCGTTAGACGGGAACATGTGGGTAAGCGCATTGGGGACGCGACGACGCGACGACCAAGAAGGTAGCCGTTGTGGCTGCCCATGCCCCCCAGAGCTCAGAGCTGTTTTCCCTTGCTTACATTTGTAGCCACAAATTCTCTAACCACACCAGGTGGGATGGTGGGACTGCCACACAACTCTGAAAAGTTGGTGCAGATTGTGCTCTGGCTAGATATGTCTCCTGATATTCTGGCAGAGACGGCATCGGTTGGAATTAATTTTTTTTTTTTTTTATCGCACTCGCCGAGATTCAGGGTGAAGAGACTCTTAGGTCCCTTCCCCCTTAGAGAAGAGAGTCGTCCGTAACCGGGATAACCAGCTGCAAGACTATCGTCAGCATTCTCTATACATCTCGTCGAGTTGCCGAAACTCGACTACAACACCATCGAGAGGCTCGAGCCTATTATAACCACACTTATTTAATTATGTTGCAGGTAGCACCGATTTTATGTCGACGCCACCTACCGGATTTTACTGAACTAAAGTGAAAAGCTGGCATATTTTTGCAAAACTTTGAGCTCATTTATTGTTATTGTTATTAAATTTTTTAAGATAAAAACTATGCTAAAACCATCTAGGAAGTATCATGAATCAGTGTGCAAAATTTCAACAAAATCTGTTCAGTAGTTTTCGCGGTTAGCGATTACAACGGTTTTAGCGCTTCTGCTTTATATATTAGTAAGATAAAAATCATTGTTTTTAAAAGTCAAGATGCGCATTGTATGTATCTCTACAACAACACGGTCAGTTAACAAAGAAATTGACAAAAAGAGGAGAAAGAGCTTTGTCCGTATGAATTGAGACACTAACACATGAGAATCAGAGATAGAGGGACAATTAAGACGATGGACGACACGTTATACGCCTGATGAGACGCAGTAAGAAAAATGTACGTGACAAAATTGATGAGGAAATTTTGTTTGGTATATTTGACGAATATTTTGGACATCAAACGTTTGGGTGTGAAAGAGTATCTCTAAGACATTTTAGATGTTTGTCACGTTATTGGACAGGTTTTGCATTCTTCCGTTATAAATTTTTTTTGTACATATACCAACACGTGTATATGTTTGTACAAAGCACACATCAAATCCCACGTAATAGAAGTCCAAATCATAGTTTAATCAACTGCTCTGATAAACTCTGACATGTATTCTTGCAACCATGAGACTAGCATACACCGAAGAGACGGGGGGACGGGGAAGATCCACTCACGTAAAAAGGGGGAGATGCATCACGGAATATAACTTTTATTTTAATACATATTATATAGACATTATAAAGCATCAGCAAAAATCAAGTGGGAGTAGAAGGAGATAGAAAAGCGCGAGAGATTAGTGAAAGGACGAAAGACGCGCTCGTGCGTATGTACTAAATAATTGGCTTACGCTCTCCTACGCTCCTATATATGTGACTATCTGTATACGACTATACCTCCACCATAATACACACCACGAAGGATTGCTCTCTCGTCCTTTTTGTGTGCATCTATAATGGAACATGGTTTTTCCACTACGTCTGGGCCAAATTGTATTGATCAGAAATAGTTGATTGATCAGACATTGATTGCATAATGGCTTTTGATTGAGTGCGTGTTATCGTGAATCGGTAATCACTATGTCAAGAGATCATTCAACGGATCGGTACTGTTATTGCCCTGAGATTCTCTATTGTTAAAATTTTTAAGTATTCATAAATTCATTTGTACGTGTGTATATTTACATGATTCTTTTCTAATTTGAGGTCATTCATTCCATTTCGGTCAAAGTACTCGGTACACGTGATCAGGATGGTAATAGAACAGAAATATACGTTCTCTTCGTGAACAAAAAAGACCCAAGATGAAGAGAAAAGTATACCTACGTATTACGTGAGAGGCATCTTACAAAAGTGCGACTAAGGGGAGAGGGAAAGGTGACGGTATTATTTTTCCATAGAAGATTTTTACTTTTGCACCATACACTTATATACTTGCCTTCGTACACATGCATTGTATTCCACGTTAATACAACTCCACTATCTACCATCTACATGCCATCGCATTACCGAGTGCACGAAAATTCACCATCTACCAAATTATTTGCTATGACCTGCGATGTAGCTGCTGTGTACCGTATATATATATGCTTGTTTATTTGCGGCCTCCAAAGTATAAAGTTCCCTAGTAAAATACGTTACATTGTGGGACTATAGTCCAAATTTTAACATTTAAATATAGATTATAAATATGGGTCAACATCTTTTCTTACCCTATCAACATTTTTCAAAACACTTGAATTTTCAATGAGACACAATAAGTGATGAGCACGAAACCAAAGGAAAGTAACCAAAGCAGAAAAGATGAATGTGTCGGCATGAAGAGTAACTGTGTGACTTATTGCGTTTACACCACGTGTACAGTCAGTCTGTTCACGCAAAATGCGAACTGCGAAAGTTGAAGCAAAAGAAGAGATTTATCCTCCTTCTCTTTCCTCGAGCTGTGATAGCAGACCACCTCATCGAGAATAAATCCTGCGAGAGTGGCTCAGTTTGCCTCTTGCTGTAGAGAGCCACGGATCTCTCTTGCATTCTCCTGTAATACAAATTATGCGCTTCGATTTGTCAACTATGTTATTAATTTTGAAGAATGAGAAGGTGATGTGCACGTGTGCGAGTGTGTTAGGGGGTCGTACGTATAGATGTAGATGAAATTTAAAGAAATCAAATGCGGGATACGAGGGTTTGAAACTCTTACGAATGCCATTTTTTTGGTTTTATCAATTATATTATGAAAAAGGTAGATTTTTTGTATGATCAATACCAACATGCAAACCGAGTGACAACACTCCATAAATGAATGTTGGCAATGTTTGTTATCCATTGCAAGAAAAATCATAGGTAGAGTGTACACTGTACACCACACCGATGATACCCTGATAATTTCGTTATCCGGTCAACTTCGGTAATGAATATTGTTGGGTTGCTAGAAGAGATAGATGGATGTACAGTGATTTTTGTTCGATGCTAATTTAAATTGATGCCGTTGGAATGCAGATTTTATTGTTGTTTCATAGCTGATTGTGTAAATTTACATAGTACAATAGGATCGTAGCGTCCCGTCGTTGGACTTGAATAAGCGAAGAGACAAAAAAAGAAGCAAAAGGAGAAGTGTGCGGAGGAGACTCTCGGGACAGCGAGTCCAAGGAGCAAAAGGACCACTAGAAGCGGAGTAGTAGTAGCAGGTGCGTCGACCCGCTTTTTTACGCTTTCTCTCTCTCCCTTAGCCGGTCGCTTGACTTTTATTAAAAGTAATCCAACGTAAGCAACACTTTCAGCCTAGTCTTGTAACTGTAAGTGAGATGACAATGGTTTAGAATATGTTAACAAGTACAGTAGTTGTTCGTTAGTTGGCCGTCCGGAATTAAATTCTTAATGAGACGACTCGAGCAAGTTGGTAAACTCTGTAAGTCAATTAAAATATAAGTGGGTCAATAATTAGGACCAAAGCAACGGTATGCCCTCCTCCTCCGCTTCTTCTTGTAACATCACTCGAATCAGCCGGTCCGTGTGACTAAACGCTTTCGATAAAACCTTCCCATGTTTGAATGTACCATCATCGTCCACGTTTAATCAGATTAGGTGCAGAGATTATCTAATAAACGATTTTTTACCGGTCGATCGACCACCTTCTCGCTCATCATCTCCTCGCATTCCATTTTGATCCCTCCGTCCTCCCGCAATCCCAACCCACTGCATCGTACTCCTTGGACACGATGACGTTTTCAATATACATAAACTCTCGTCTCGAATAAATCATCCCTCCCCGACCTACAATAGGGCGAGGGTCTCTCGTGCAGGGCATATGTATATGGTACTCGGTAGGACTTTTCAGCGTGCCATGCGATGCGCTTCGCGCGTTTATACGGGATACGTGGTATCTTTTTGCATCGGAAGGTAGAAAAAGGAGAAAAAGACGTAATAATAGCCCCTTTAAAGGTTCAGACTTTTTTTTTTTTTTAATGAAGAGTATGTAGAGGGTAAAGAGAAATACGTGGTATGGCAAAATTTACGATACTTCGCCGTTTACATGATTTATGATTCTATGCAAGTACGAAATAACATGATGGTATGTTTGAAAATTAAGTTTGGATTATTTATCATTTTTCTATTTTGTCTTTAATTTTAGTAAGATATCCATTAATTTTATCATCTCCTGGAACGTTGTACGTCATGCTTCTAGCAGATACCCATCATGTATCTCACTCTCCCTTTTTTGCTCTACTTGTATACTGATATTTTATATTTTTACATAAACAAAAAATTCTTGAATCGGAACATTGCGTGGTTTTGAATACATAATAATGTCTTGATAGTTGGACAACATTTGCCTCAAACTACATAAACCAAATGCATGAGTAAAGGATCACTTTCTTCGAATTAAAAAACCGATGGAGAAACAAAAAATCACGAGTGACAAAAAAAATTGAGAGATTCAAGCGTAAGAGCCTACAATTTTTCTGTAGTGATGAAATTCATTTTTTTTTAGTAAAGAGTCGCAAATAATGATAGAACAATGAGACGAGAGGACAAGAGGGTGCACAACATATAGAGCATAAATACGAGCTCGTCGTTGAACTGTAAGGTTGCTCGAGGCGTATACAATGCAGTGTACATCACTCTATAGCCTCTTTCAGCATCAGAGCAGAGCGTGGTCGAGATGCGTCTATGGGTTACTCGGTTAAACCGGTGTGCTGTCGCTGCTTCCAGCAAGAGCCTATAAATGGTACCTATATAATACATATATACCCACCGCTTATTTATTGGCTCGTTCACTCACGTGTTGGTGTACGTATATCTATATTCGTAGGTTAGGAAAAGTGGTTTTCGCTCCATACGATCGCTTGGGGCTGATTCTCTCGTTAAACACTCTCGTTCTTACGTATGTACGCTTTGGGGGATCATTATTTGCTGCTATACATGTATGCGTGTCATCTACACAAAGGGATTCGCGTACGGCTCTCGAATTGAATCTTATATTATTTATATTATTAATTTTTGGCAAATGTATTGATAAATATATTTTTAAAGTTTATATTCAAGATATATTAACTACAATCAAGTTTAATTTTTCTTATTTTCGGTAGAAATTATATTGTTAATAATGATAATTAAAAGAAAAAAAATTCTTTGTGCTAAAAATATTTCTCATTGAAATGGTTAATCAATTCAACACTTCAACATTTTTGTGAAAATACTTGAAACCTGTCAATAGAATGACTTTAAAACGTAGTGACATTATTTATATATAACAAATATCTCTAGAAAAAGTACAGAATTTAACTGTGAAGCATTATTTATATACAAAAATTGTACTTACTATTACTAACGAATAAAATATTTATCATAATGTAATAAACAGACATGTAGTTCAAATAAATATCCATAATACAAATTTTTTGTACGTGTCGATTCGATTTCATTTAATTCTTTTTCTTATGATACCTTAAATATTTTTTTCGTGAAGCTGTTGTTTTGGATTTAATTTTTAAGAATTAGTTCTCGATGCTCCCTACAATTACACCTAATCTGCAACAGATCCAAGGCTGTAGACTTTTGTAAAAAATTACAATATATTTATAAAAAATTCACTATTAAAATGATTTATCAACAATCAAACAAAAAATATGGACGAAACATCAGCAGCACAAAAAAAAGTAAAAAATCTCAGCTCATCAGATTCCCAAAGAGATCTTCGATCGTGTGATCTTGACCCCTATGAACGTCGACTGCATTTAATTACACTACACTCGCATACTAACAAGTGGATAGGTAGGCACCAATACATGAACAATAGCTCATCAGAGTCGTTAATTTGTCACACACATGCATTGAGCTACGACCACATCAGCTACGTGAGCAAAGCCTTGTCTGTTTCTCTACTCTAATTAAATGTCTCGTATTTAATTTAATTTTTTTTTTTAATCTTGTATACCAGACAGACGTGATCACACGGAGAGAGAAGGCGATGAGAATCTGATTCAATGACCTATGAGCAGAAATACCATGTGATTCTCGAGTAACGAGTAGCGCGGTCACTGAGGCTTCTTCTTGTCGAATGTATAGCGGTCCGAGGTAGTTTTTTTTTTTTTTTATTTAACAAAAAATTTGAAATTTAGCGATAACGATGGTGACAAGTAAAGTACAGTATGTAATACATAGCGAGTGGTGTGCGCGGGCGATTGTGGCTGTGAAGGTGTGTTATGCGTTGGGTCGCGCAACAGCCTTCGCATTCCTTGCTAGTAAATATAATGTCTCGAGGTATAGGTAGCTACAGACATATTTTTTAATTGGTTGTTACTTTTACCGCGGTTAAGTGAAAGCCGATGTTTTCAGGAAAACTCTGAGCACTGATTCATTCCCCAGAGTGGTATTTTCTCCTCTGCCTCCCTACGTCCGAGTATTATGTTTCACTGTACCTTTTATGTATTTGCATACGTGTATATTTCTATTCTTTATAATTTTTGTCCTCGGGGTTGTTGTCAGCTGGCCGGCTGATATAGGCATGGATGTACAATGTTCCTACGTATACGGTTACTTCCGGCACCCAGGGGTCAACTTGAAAGCGTGGGTGGCCAGTCAACGCGCCCATTTTACCTGTCCGTTGCGGAAAGCTCCTTAAGCACACACGCGTGTCAATAATGGAGCAAGAAACGCCAGAAAAGTTCTCAAGCGTCCTTGTCCCCTTCCTCTTTTTCTCGGTCAACGTTTTCCGGCCGTTCCCTGCTGCTGCCACGCTTACGAGCACATTACACGTTCACGTAGCTAAAACGGCGAGCTGCTCGAGGCTCGAGAACCAAAAGGGAAAGTCGTGATCCTCAAGCGTACACGTACTCAAAGTGGGGAATCACCATAGAGAAAGAGCAAGAACAGAAGAAGAAAACGCGTTTGAATCGTAAGCCGTGCTAAACAGTGAGTAGCACGTTATTGGCCTACATTAATTTTATCATCCTTATTACAAGCTAATATAAACGTTCGATCAAACTTAATTTCATATATATTATTAACTATATGTTCGTAAAGAGCAGTTGCTGTTGTCAGGAGAACAGACTGCTGGGCGGAATTTTTCCAGGAAAGATCGACCGCTCGGATAATTGACGCTTTTCACTTTTCGTAATGTGTTACGTGTGGGTTCAAGAAAAAAAATTTCAACTGCACGTATACCTACACTTCCCGAGCAAGTATTGCAGTTGGTATCTTGTAAAGGAGGTGTGGATGAGATAGTCAAAAAATGTTTACACGCTCATTCATAAACCCTTACTTAACAAAGTGTACGAACTTTCACATTAATAATTCGAGATACTTTAATAACTATTGGATTGTAATCGAATCACGTAATATGAATACATGTGATGGAACATATTGGAATTAAAATTTTTTAAATAAAAATGTAAAATTTAATTATTTTGGGAAAACCAAAAGTAGCTGTACACTTTTCCAATATATCGGTAAATGAAGACCACACCTCGCTCTCTCGGTAATAGTAATACAAGACAAAAACAGGCAGTCGCCGATAGTACCGAAGTAAAAGTATCGCCATGTATACCCATACATCAGAACATTCGATCAACGAGTCCACGATGTGTTTTTCAGCTTGTGCCAGTGAAAGAAAAAAAAAAAAAAAAAAAAAAAAATTGAAATTATCATCCAGCGTTGGCATAAAGCAGCGGATTTTCAAAGTGAAATCACCGCCGCTCGAGAGCAAAGAGAATAGACTGAGCGAGACGAGGGAAATCTCACGCGCGTGTGCTAATTGGGACATTATCGCCTTACGTTCGTTCACCACCAGCTACGGTTTATGGGACATGTACCTCGTGTATGTGCCCACGTTTTCAAGAGCAAAGACGAGCTGTCGATTTCCTCGAAAACACGGATCCTCCCGTGTGCAATTATAGGTATTTTTTTTTTTTTTCCAAGCGAAAGGTAAGAGGAGGAGGGTAGGTATCGTGCGATGCTTCCGCGTTACTTTTTACTATAGACACGCGCACGCGTCGGCCAAATAGGCGTCCTTATATCCGTTACAATCGGTGAGTATACAACAACGAACTCATCGTGCATCGTTTTTGCTGTTGTAAGCTCCCACGCCGCGTTTTCTCCCTCGTCGCCTCTTACTTCCGATTCATTGTGTGCTTTTTAATTAAGTTACGCATGAGTTATACTTTTTTTTTCGCTCGAATGGGGAGTGTGAAACCATCATAAAAGTGGTAGATCTTCCATAAAAATGTCCTTCACATATCTATAACTAACTATATGAGATAAGTCTTCTGTCTTAACTTAACTTCTGTTACACAATGCACATCTCTTTGGAATATTCACCAATGCCAGGATTACGAGAAGATACATGGATAATAATGTAACCAAGACCTTGCTGAAACATAGATTACGTCCGTTGCACGTCTAATGTAGCATATACGACGTCGCGTGCGGTCACACATCGTGTAGGTGTGTAGGAAATGGAAGTGACAACTCTTTTCTTTCCCAGTTTTGCCCTGCAGTCAATGCAGTCGAACATTATTGCGGTGCATTGAGGAAACACTTCCGTAAAACCACAGCTGTAATTACAATAAGACTTTTCCCACTCTCTTTAACTCTCAGGTACACTGTGCGTATAGTGCTTAGTATAGTGTGTATAGTATAGTGCTTATCCTTTGCAGTAAGTAGAAGGGAAGGAAAAATATAGTGGGTGCAATTGCGACACCTCCTCTTCAGCGAGAAGAGTAAGTATTAAGAAAGCCAATGAGAGAGGAAGATACGTGTCTGCGTAACTTTGTGTGTGTGTGTGTATTATATTGCGTAAGTCAAACGAGATGCATCTTAGAGCTACACGTGTATGTATATATGTATTTTGTGATGTGGATGATGATGCTGTAGCTAACGAGATATTGTCAGATTTTTTTTTATCAGTAGTTAATCTAGTGCTGTATATAGGAGGGTTTAACGCATCTAAAAATTAAATTTGACACTTTCCAGCTCTATATCGATCCGGTTGTGTATAATACACGTGCTCAACAAATGAATACCTACAATTTCTTGCTCCGTCGTCAACTTCAAAAGTTTTCACCGCAGAGATGTTCGGAATCTCGAATTGCAAGGCATTCGATATCCCATAACACCATCTCTCGTCTCCTCTGCGCGTACATATGTACGCAACTGTACTCCCTAGAACAATCGCGAAAAGCAGATCGCTCGTTAGAGCACCTACTCTGTACGTGCACATTCACGCCTTCCGATACAAGACTCGTGGACAAGCAAGGAGGTAACCATAAATTACATGACCTGCCTTTACTGCGTGAATCGCAGATCTCTTTCTCCCTCCTTTGGGCGCATATTATGATTTCGCGTAGCCAACCATCCCATTTATGGATGCATCTTTGTGTCCATCTCTGTGGTTTTTTTTTCTTCGGTTCTCAACGTTTAAGGAGTGGCATACTCGTGTCCATTAAATATACCAACTCACAGACCTCGCACCTACTTTTGTATACACATCCAACAGAAATTCTGTAACATCTTTGCTCTTTTTGTAGGTTTTGTAGGTACAGCTTTGCAAGTGGTACTTGGGATTGCGTGTACTTACATACATCCACGAGTCAGCTGAATCTTCTTTATGTTTACTCGCAAGGATATATTTACTTGGGGTATTCGTATCGGATGACAAGCCCAAGTGCTTGCGTTTTTTTTTTTTTTTTTTTTTCACTCGGACACTTTCGTGAGCTCATTACAATTGGTTTTGAGTATTCAATATTAAACTGATGTGCTGGAAAAGAAGGAACCGTGATCGATAAACATTGTGCACCCATGACCATGCAGTACGTGATCTTTATCCTTATGTTGACTGCGCTTACTCGTAGTAAGAATAATAAGTTGTATTATAATATCTCTGATAAATTAACTATTACATGAGTAAAAAAAAAACTGTCACTCCAAATGTCTCGTAACTTGATAAATGTCAGTTATTCATAGCGAATCGTTACAACAAATTATTGCGACGATGACCTTCCGCGACATCGTTATCGAGAAAAAGTGTAGGGGGTCCTATTACCAAACAAGTAGCTCAAAGTATGAAAAGATTACGATGCCTATTTCTATTGTATCCGTCTATAGAGCACTTTGTAGCAAATCACTACTATTTTCTTACCTGTACATGTATATACTTAGATTTTTCCGGATGTACAGTTCATAAGCAGATTCTTACACGTGTATATGCGCAATATTGCATATTATATATAGCGGGTGAAGGTACTTGCACGTGGAGTGCCGAGAAAAAGAAGTGAAGAAAAACCGGACTAACCGCAAACGACTCGTGACGATCGAAAGTGAGACAGGGGAGGGGCTGAAGAAATGCGCTTACGCATTGAACTGCATTTTTGTATGCATAATGCCCCGAGCGATTTTTTCCTTCCACAGATTGTTATCGAGTCTGGTCTCGAAAAAGAAATCGCTTTTCGGGGAGTTGCACGTGCATTCCAACTAAATTTTGGAGACATTGGGCTTCAGTCGACTTGTATGATGGGAGTTTTTTTTTTTGCAAGTAAACGCGCGTGATCGGTACATTGACGGCCCTTTAAAGAAATTTTATTGACAATAAAAAAAAAGTAATAGTCAAGGTAAAAACCTGTTTTCGAATCGGTAGTCGAAGAAATGCTAATTTTATCGCGATATCAGATAACATCCGATCTCGAGCGCCCAACCTGCTGGTTATCGAGATGAGCGACTATTATGATTCATCTGCGGTGTCTGCAGTTGCTCGTACATCAATGTAAATTTGTGTCGATTATGAAATGAATATTAATGAAGTAAAGTCAGACGCGTTTTATGATTTATTACTCGTTAATTGAAACTTCTGTCGTACGTAGGGCTATTAATCAATGAAAAAAATTCCTTGCGTAATCGCCACATGTCTACAAGTCTACTTTAAAATGTACCAATTTTGAATTGGAAAAGTCCTTGTATAATTGGCTTTTTTTTTTTTTTCTTGACTGTATCCAATTTACTTTATTCTACACTGCAATGAAAACACAAAAATAGTGACAAAATCGTTACTCCAGGATTATAATCATCAACATTATCGTGAATCAACTATACAGTATTGCGTTGTTATCGTGTTTTAATAGACTAAGCTGTATATTGTAAAACAATAATAATTATTGGTTAAAAGGGCTTCTGGTCAACTGACCAATCTGCTACGTGAGAAAAATATGTCGTTCATTATAAACCGCAGTTGTCGTGATGAAGAGTCGTCGTGAAATCCTTGCATCATGTAACATTTGTACTTTGCATAATTCGCATTTGGTCATGCTCTGGTGTGTTCCATCATGCTTTTATGATATACTGCACCTCTGGGGTCGTGCATACTCGGAAGTGCCGAAAATCGTGAACCACCTGCTGGGCAGCGTAAAAATAACACACAGCAAAAAATGAGCCCATCATCTGCACGCAATGAATAAAAAAAAGTGTTCAGAGCACGTCAGACAGCATCGCGAAAAAATTAACGGTATACAACCTGCATTGATTGGCTCCGATTTTCGAACCCAAGCAGCATCGAAAAAGGATTTGACGATGGTAGAAAGGGCCTTGAAAGGAATTTTTTCTTTTATTATGCAGTTAGTTGAACTCATTAAAACAAACAGGTTATCTTTGCTGGAAAACTAATGAAATGAAATAAAAAATATTTTAGCGAACAAAAAAATCAAGTGGAAACCATCAAAAGTAATAATAAATAGAGTATATATTTTTTTGAAGCGTGTAAAAAGATATCGCAACCCCACCAAGTAACAACAACATAAAAAAAAAATCAGTTGCCCTTTATATTTTTTAAATCCAACGCGATGTACGTTCACTATGATGTATTTTCAAATTAATCAGAATTATGTTAGTTTTATCGTAACAAATTTCTAATTAATATCTCGCAATGCTGCGGTGATCGTACCTTTATGCGTATACGAAACTAAATCTCACCTAGAGGCAGACACGCAAAAAACGTAATGATCAACCAACAAATATTGTATACCTACGTTACAGTAGCTTAGGTAGAGAAGACGTATAGAGCAAAACGATAATAAAGAAGCCTGAAAATCCATTATCGAAACTCCCAAGCGCTGATCTTAATACAAAGGGTATACTCCCCTCGTGGGCCGTATAATTTATTTGCATTCTTATGTGTTCCGACAAAGGATTCGCCACACGCTGCAAAACGTTGCTCTGCTGTACCCACACTTATACGCACAACACACGCAAAAGTGCGTGGCGTACAGAAAATCAATAGGCTTTTCATTCCTTTTTGCGATAGCTCGACGGCCCTGAATAATATTGCAAGCAGTAGGTTAATGGAGTAAGGAGCATAAAGAGTGCCCAGATGCGCTTTCAGCGAGAAAACGCAAACGAACCCCTGTATACCTACGTACCCTCGTCCAAGGATATATTTTTATTCGCGTAGAAAAAAGAGTTTACCTGTATACAGTGCTCGTGTGGCGCAAATTGCGATAAATTGTTATTTTATGACTAATTAAGCAAATTGAAAGAAAAAAAAGAACATTGACCTTTGCAGCTTCTCTCTACTGTACCTGTACCTACACAAACGAGGCATGAAGACTAATGATCCTCGTAAATCAGGTAAATCGGAAAATAGCATGCATGGGTATATACGTTTCTGAGCTCTTGCGCTGGCATACATGTATACCTTTATTAATGGGAAGGGGAAATCCTTGTGACGATCTTTTGCATGCGCGCGCGGAGGGATACCTGCGCTGCAAATACTGTATTATACTTACTAGATTCATGCTGGAGAAAGAGGATAAGGATGAGTCAAGGCCGACTAAGGTCAAGAATCTCATTTCGTCTCGCTCACGTGGAGATAAAATCAAGACGGCCTAGATTTTTTGCCAATGTTCGAAAATTAATCTTTGCATAGCCGAGATTTCTCGTCGTTTTGGGCAAGTCTCACGAGAAACGGTGATAAATACATTTGGATTCATCCCGAGGTAGTTGAAATTTCTTGAAGAATCTGCCCTTACTGCTATCATCGATTCTTCTTGCACTTCCAGGATTCAAGGACTTTTTGGAATTGCTTCCTTGATCGGTATGGGTAATTGCTTGGCATATGACTGACACGACTAATACTAATTAACAATAAACAACATGACTAACAGTTTCACAAATACCTCACTCAAAATTGCTTGCCATGTGGAACCTTCGACATACATATGAATGTTTAATTTTTTCAACTAGTATTTCCATTTCACTTATTTTTACCTTGCCACTCAACGTGTCCATTGAAACGAAAATCGTTCAAGTACTCTTATCATATTCATACTTTTAATACAATAGGTGTTTTTGCCGTCAGTTCTCAAAACACGTAGTCATTATAATAAAAAA
>NW_019379466.1:1342844-1375798 GCF_000648655.2 Copidosoma floridanum | reverse complement strand
GAGGTTTGCGGCCCGAGCCGAAGGCGAGGGACGTAACGAGGTTCGTAAAGGAGACTTTTCGAACGAGTTCCGGAAAACTGCTTTTTCGCCCGAGGAAGTACCAGCCTCCCAAAACCACCCGAGGGCGGAAAAGTAATTTTTTTTGACGGTTAAAACATTTGTTGGATCAGCTACTTGTAATCATTACGTCAAGCAAAGTGTTCTTACTAATGTAATAGTTTACTAATTACAGTAGTTGTGGCTGTAACGTAAACAGACTATTATTATCTTTTACGCTAATTAGTTTGCTTTATTAGACCTCTCAGTTGGGTTTTAAAAACAGTTCTTAAAGCTACTTAAACATAATTTTCAATTGTTGCAACCGTGCAATAATTTTACAACACTTAAATAATTTTTTTGAAGTAAATTTTGTTATCGAATCAATTTATTTTATCTTTTTTCACCTGGTGCATATTATATTTTTAACTTTGCACTTGATACTTTTTTGATGAGTTTTTTTTTATCATTCTAACCAAATATTATGAACTACGCCAGATAGTACAGTATTTGCGCACTCAAGCTTATAATCAATGAAAAGGATGCTTACCATTTTGTTATGTTTGATTCAGCACATTAGTTTTCGTATATAAGTACAGCATTCATCCAACGCAGAACACAGTTATTCATTAGTTTTCTAATGGTTGCAATATCAAATTAGAAATTTTTCAAAATTAATAGTAAGTACGCTTACACAGTATTAAAAATTATTCGATAGTGTAAAGAAACCACTAAGATCAAAATATTTCGATTTTTGCCAATTATCATGAAGGAATAGTCTAACACTTTTTTTAATTCTCATTCACGTTTTTAATTTTTAAAGGAATTGCTTCATAAAAAAAATGTGGGGTAAATCACCACTATTAAGTTTATTGCTTTTAAGCTTGGTATTTTCCAACACAAATGCTCAAATAGAAACATTACTAGAAGGTTTTGGATATTTGTATCAAGCTTACGAATTTGTTTCCACAAATTTTGGAAATTTCGAAGTAACACCGTCGGCAGAAGAGCTTCATTATCAGTCATTGCGGAGCGATCTACGAGATTTGAAAATGGATTTGGAGAAGATGGAACATAATCTTCCGACGGAAGTGAATATTAACAACCGTTTACAGGAAGTAAGGATGAAATTTATCGATATTGATGGGGATTACGACAAGTATATCAAATACAAAAAAAATCCATCTCGCTACGAGCCCCAAACTTTATCTGAATATGCTGAAAAAATGACAAATGAATTGCCCCGAACGCTGGATAGAATTTATAAAGATGTTATTAAGAATAATCTAGTTAATCTTATTGAACAATATATCAACGTAAGTATACATGATTTTTCGTAAATGTAAGCTGTGTAATTAAATTTTTTTATTCATTGAGAATTGGTGTTCGCAGAATGTAGACCCTTACTGCGAAAAAACACAATCACGGCAAAGATATTTTTACGATTTTTTCCGTACTATTCTGTCGTACGAGATAAAAGGCATCGTCATATTGGAATACGCTTATAAAATGAAATACGAAAACTCCACGCATGGTAATGTAATTTTCCCGCTTTTAGTTGAAAATTATCTTGTTTAAAATAAAAAAAAAAAATAAAAAAAATAAATAAAAATTTTAACTGCTTCAGTTAGTCACGTGCAAGAAAAGCAGGATTGGAAAGAGCATGCAAGCGAAATAATTAGGGATACTATGAAAGAGTTTAAAACAATTATCTCTCGTACCGAAAGAGACATGTGGAGGTGCGATCCAACAACACCTACGGAAAGTGAGCGTTGGCCTTTATGTTTATTTTTAATTTTGGTTTGGACGAAATCTAATCAAGTGTCTTGGTTTTTTTTTTTTAAGATAAAAATTTTGTTGAGCTCAAACTATTTCAAAGAGTGTTATATCATGGCTGGGATTTTACGTCAACATCTGGGTCAAAACCTTCCGAATTGGACTCCTGTCCAGTACCGCAAAAAGATAAAGGCGTTGCACCTATATGTGAATTCAGTTGTTCAAGCAAACAGCGCCGTTGTAGTAACGTAGTGAATTGCACGGCACTCGAGTACAAAAAGCCCATTGTTGCATGTATTTTGGTACGACCATTTTTATTAGTTGTGTAAGTAGTAATTAAAAAGATGTTCTTTGTAAACTATTTTTTTTTCTTCTGTTTAGAAAGATCAAAGTCAACGTCGCAGGTACAGTTCTGTCAATGAAACACACAAATACATGGATGAATTCAGTTTGACGCAGAAAATCTCCCCACCAAGTTACTGCGACAAACACTCTGAAAGAAGAGTATTTGAATCTTCTTTAGTTACAGTAAGATTAACAAGTATAAATTATATAGCTTGTGACTGTATCTGTAATGAATTAACAAATTCTGATCGGTACATTAGCTTG
This sequence comes from Copidosoma floridanum, assembly GCF_000648655.2. The sequence continues at coordinate 1,373,377 of NW_019379466.1, read as the reverse complement.
GAACCCGTTATAGCAGATGTTGAAGAAAATTTGTAAGTTACCTAAAATTGATATTTAAGAATCCAATTTATACGTTTTCCAGAACAATTTCAACTCATTTCAAATATTTATGGCGACAGTGTTGTCACTGGCGTGAAATTTGTTTTAGTAAACCACACGCTTCACATTCAAATTCAACAGGGAAAACTAAAGCAGTATGGATCGATAAATAAAGAATCCCTTAAGTGGAAAGATATAGAAACAGTTACTGAGTACGCGGATGAAATCATCACTTTTACTCCAGATGATAAAGAGAAGTACAAGACTCGTGATACTTATAAGGGAAAGAAAACATTTAAACTCGACTGGTACGACAAGCGTGGATTGTATCTGGACGACATGGATTTGAAGAAAAACGAAGTCGTTGCTGGTGTGAGATTTGGCTTAGTTCGTCAGAAAAACAATTTTATTTACGTCAAGCTGGACATAATGGCAATGGAATTTAATTACAATAAAGGTCAATTAAATTCTAGAGAGTATTATTGGTGGTCATTGAAACAACGTTCGTTAGACAGGTATGTATAAAAAATTATATTTGTGCTTGTACATATACACTTGCACTGCGTACATGTTCGTTCTTATAACTATACATTATGTATAAATGCAAGTGAAATGCGTGTTCTATCACCATTATCTGTTACATAAAATACCCTTTTTTTATGTATAATAATTTCCAGAACTCATCTAAATCTGGAAGAGTACGACACTCCAACTTTATTAGAAAATATCAAAAACAAGCCAGATGGTGTAGCACATAAATATGCGAAATTCACCCCTTCGGCATATTCATCCAAGGACGCGGGACAATCCACTTTGCCGTTCATCGACATCCAGCCAGTCGTTTCGGATCCACCTGTACCCCTTTCAGGCATCAGCATGGATATCAAGAGAGCCGATAAAAGTGGAGGATACCTAATATTAAAAACGAAAACGTACGACGTGTTGTGGGAATTCAATACTACAACTGAACAATTAGAGTTTTAGTTACTCTTATCTAACATGTATTAAAAATAATTTAATAAAAACTGTTAAAAAGTTTGAATACTGGTCTATTTCTATCCCCAGCAATGATTGTGATGATTCTTTAATGCATAGTACTGTAATTTTTCATAAACATTTAAAAAGATAATGATCACGTATGCTTGTTAAGAATTTATTTTTTACAAATTTTCTTAAACGATTTTTGCTCAAGTATTATAAACAAAATATAAAAAATACTTATGTGTAGTAGGCGGGGCCGACACCACATGGTAAGCCGCGTTTTATAAATTTAAATTCATTTGAAATAAGTGTGTTATCAACCATGTACGGCTCCATCCATGCACTGATGGATTAATCCATCGAAAAACGATGTTTCAAATTAAAAAATAAATGATCCTTTACAATCGTCAGCACCAACCAAGCCTTTCAATCAAATTTTTCTTATTCTTACATTTAACGTAATATACAATTTATAAACAAATTTTATTTTTTTTATAAATAATCTATTGTATGAACAGTCTATTGATGACTAAGATTTTGAGAAAAAAGTAATTTGTCTTTTTTTGCGCATGTATAGATAATAATAATAAGGTAGTATAACTTTTGTTTTTAGCGATATTTTCCGACTTGCAATAATTGCAATATATGTAATTAAATATATATGTAAGTTAAGCGATTTTTAAGAAATAAATACCTCTTTAAAAAAAGGCCCCTCAATTGTTACAACACCTAATGCCAAAGCCTCCTTAATAACTACAAAAGATAATACATGCAGTTACATTGATGGTACACAGACTCTGTTTGGAAATGATGTATCGGTCAGCTCTTAGGTTGGCAACTATTCGTGCCTATAATTGACTAACCAATTGTGTGATCACGCACTGTTATTATAAGTTAAGTAATTAGCTGATTGGAAACCAGGCGATTTTGTAAGATATTGAGCAGTTTTTTTGAAATTCCTAAATTATTACATTATTGTTAATACTAAACTATTACAGATGCATGCGTCAATTAAAAAGAAAGTTAATACTGCTAATAATTTGGCAAATCCATCACTCAAAATTTATGACCATTGTTAATCTTTGAATCATAAGTGTACAATTTTTACCAACTAGTTTTTTTAGTTTTGTTTACTTTACCTTATTACCCACCGAAGTGTCTATTGAAATGAAACATATTTGAGTATTTTTATCACCAATGATGAGCGATGTTTCCACATGCTGTATGTGATGTCAATTTTTTTTTCCTCACATCTAATGTGCCTTCGATGATTCTTTAACTCTCTAACCAAATATTATGAACAGCGTTGGATGGCCTATTTTTGGCATTTTTGTATGAGTAGTTCATGAATTATTAAACATTTTTAGAAAAGTATGTTTAAAAAATGACGTTTATTATTCGTTATGGAAAATTAAGCACATTAGTGATCGTATATAAGCAGTACTTTTTAATCCATGAGAACCAGAGTGGTCTAACGTATTTGCAACGCCAACTTACTCTGATTGATCGTGTTATAGAAGATTATCATCAAAGGACGGTGGAGACGGGCGTTGGGTTAAATCTCGTTTACGGGCCACGTCCGTCACGATAGTAAGTAAACATAATATTTATTACTAAAATTATTTTGCTGTATTTCAAATTACATTGATACTTTTTAAATAACACGTAATAAAACTGTATATAACGAAACGTACTTTATTATCATAATAAACTGTAGCGAAAAATATAGAATTTGTTCTTATTCTTATCAAAATTTTTAGTTTTTAGGGATATTATTACTTCGCATTAAAGATGTGGGGTGAAAAAACCTTTTTTAAACTGCTATTTTTGAGCTTGGTATTTTCCATCACCAATGCTCAAATAGAAACATTACTAGAAGGTTTTGGATATTTGTATTCAGCTTACGATTTCCTCTCAAAAAAATTTGAGAATACTGAATTGAAACCGACAGCCGAAGATCTTCATTATCAGTCATTAAGGAACGATATAAGAGATTTAAAAATAAACTTGAAGGAAATTGAACATCATATCCCGAGAGAGGTTGACATGCATCGTCGTTTGAACTCATTGAGATTGACATTTAGTAACATTGACAGGCGTTACGATGAGTACATCAAGTACAATCAGAACATATCTCGCTATCAACCCGAAACTATATTGAATTATGCTGAAGAGACGAAAAATTTACTCGATATGTTACGTCAAATGCACAATGATGTTATTGCCTTGGATAAAAACAGTCTTGTTGCCCTCGTAGAGAAATATATCGACGTGAGAACACAGTTTTTAAAAAATTTTTATAGCATGATTACACTTTTTAACTTATTTATAATTTATTTATGTGTGAAGAATTTGGACCCTTATTGTGGAAGAACTGAAACACGACAGAGATATCTTTACAATTTTTTTCGTACTTACTTGTCATATGAGACCAAAGGCATAGTAATCTTGAAACATGCTTATAAACTTAAATACCAGAACATCACAGATGGTATCAAGATTTTTCTCACATCTCGTATATTAAAATTGTTTCCTCATTTAGTAGAATCTATTTTTACTGTTTTAGCCAAAAACTTGCAGGAAAACAAAGATTGGAAAAAGTCTGTGCGCAGAATGATTAAGAATACAATGAAAACTTTCAAAATCATGATGTCTCGTGCCGAACGAGAGTTATGGAAGTGTGATCCAAAAACACCCGTTGAAAGTTAGTACTGCACTTTATTTAATTTTTACTTATAGTTTATGTGACTCAAATCAAATGTGTGTTTTTTTTTGTTTTTTTTTTTTCAAGACCAAACATTTGTTGAGCTCAAGCTTTTTCAAAGAGTATTATACAAAGGCTGGGACTTTCAAAATTTTGGGATTTTTAATCCTCCTCGAAGAGATTTCTGTCCAGAACCGCTAAAAAATGAAGGCGCAGAACCCATATGCAAATTAGTAACTTGCTCAAGTAAACAGCGCCGTTGTACCAATGTAGTGGGTTGCAAGGCGCTTGAATTTATGAAGCCCATCTCCGCATGTATTTTGGTCAGTATAATAATTTTCACTTGTGGCTTTACAATTCCAAATGATACGGTTATGATTGATTTGGTTTCTTCTTTTTAGAAAGATCAAAGCCAACGTCGCAGATATAGTTCTGTCAATGAAACATACAAATATTTGAGTAAACTCTCTTTCGTAGACCAGATTTTTGTGCCATCTTATTGCAATGAGAATTCTGACAGATATTTATTCAAATCTTCTGTGAATACAATGACTCCAGATGTTGTATCTACTTTAGCTTGTGACTGTATTTGTGATGAAATCGAAAACTCTGATCGGTACATAAGCTTAAGACCCGTCATGTCGAAATTCAAAAAAAATTAGTGAGTTACTTTGGATTAATTTTCAAGAATTTTACTTTTAGGTTTTTATAGAAGATTTTTAATCATTTTAAATATTGACGGTGACAGTGTTGTCACTGGCGTAAAATTTGTTCTAGTAAATCATACTCTTCACATTCAGATTCAACAGGGAAAACTGAAGCCGTATGGATCGATAGGGAATAAATCTGTTAAATGGAAGGATATTGAACCTTTTTCAAATTATAAACTTAAAATTCCCACTTTTTCTCGTAATCTGAACAATGTATACGATACTAGTGAATTTTATGATACGATAAATACAGTAAAACTTGACTGGTATGAAAAACGTGGATTGTACCTGGACGATATGGACTTGAATAAAAACGAAGTCGTTGTTGGTGTGAAGTTTGACTTAATTTATGAAAAAAGTGATTACATTTACGTAAATCTAGACATAATGGCAATGGAATTCAATTACACTACTGGAAAATTAAACCCCGATAAGAACTACTGGTGGTTCTCAAAGAAATATTCATTTAACAGGTATGTTCACTAAGTACATTCAAACTCGTATAATTAATTTCATATTTATTGATTAGTGCATGTTAAATTAATTTCACACATATATGTATGCATGATAATTATTTTATCAATTCTCTGAAATTCAATACTTCAATTATGACACACTGTATTTCCAATAACAATTCGTGTACTACTCGCGTAAAATTCACTTTCTACACAAGTACACCAATTTCCAGAACCGAACTGAAACTGGAAGAGTACGACACACCAACTTCGTTCGATGATGTGGAAAATAAGCCAGATGGTGTACCACATAAATATGTGAAATTCACCCCTTCGGCATATTCATCCAAGGACGCGGGACAATCCACTTTGCCGTTCATTGACATCCAGCCAGTCGTTTCGGATCGACCTGTACCCCTTTCAGGCATCAGCATGGATATCAAGAGAGCCGATAAAAGTGGAGGATACCTTATATTGAAAACAAAATCATACGATGTGATGTGGGAATTCAATAATACAACTAGTGAAGTAGAGTTTTAGTCATTCTTCACTAACATGTATTGTATTGAATGAAATAAATATTTAAAAAATAAATTGGACTAATAAATTTCTGTTATCGATAGTGATTTTGTTAAAAATTACCGGTACAAATAAGTACTATCAGATTTTATAACCATGTAAGAAAATTATAAATTACAAATGGCTTTTACGAATTAGTCTCTGACTTTCGAAAACGATAGTGGCTGAAACAAGATGCACAAATGGTATGAAAAGAAAAAAAAAGTAAAAGTAAAAAAATATATGGATTAGAAAAACGTTATTGAAAAAGCTCTTTGTCTGTAAGTCCAAACTTTCTATAACGATCGTCGTAGCTATACAGACTGAGCATGATGAAGTTGGTATGGATCGTTACAACCATGGGGGCTAATGGTATGTCATGTAATATGTCTCATGATTTTTTGCAACAAAGGCACTTTTCGCGAAGAATCCCAGGAGATAAAAGCAAGCAAAGGCCCCTGGGTCACATAAAAAAACAGCATTACGAACCGTGTGTGCTGTTGAGGCTCCACCTACGACTCATTCTTCCCTTTTTTATCCCCAAGTTCTCCCTGGAGCCCTGGTTTTCGCCACACTCGAGGGCCCGCAATTTCATGCCGTATCGATGCATACCGCGCAACACGTGTCCTGTGGTCACGCCGAGACGAACGCCGAGATGACGTTGCGTTTTAAAGGCCAACGTGGACTGTTTTCTTTTGGTACTCGACTGTGGTGAATGAACTCTCGTTCGAGGAATTCGGGATTGTTCGCTGTGAAAAACAAGGAGCAGACAAATTGATTACGATATCGGGAAGACGCCGAAAAATCGATCGCAAGGTTAATCCTGGGAGGAAATAAGAGCTTGTTGGAAGACCCACCTTTTGAGAGAGAAAAAATAAAAGTAAAATCTTGGTCTGCACAACTCCTGGATACGGCTACTGTATCATATTTACACTGTGGCAACAGTTTATATATCCATACACGACTAAGTGGAAGCGGCAACGACTGGACGGTCGGACAAAAGGTGACGAAAAAATGTGGTGGACCGTTAGCAAAATAAAAAGTTCACCCGCGTACATGTACGACAACCACCACTCCACGTGACGCGTACGTGCGTAACAGTACATAACGTAACGCTGCTAAAACGTACGCAGTTGGGATATGGTAGATGTAACACACTCTTTTATCAGCACGCGAGCGCACACGTGCGGATTCTTCAGTCGTTCCTTTACTTTTTTTCGCTCCTACTTTGTACTTATTTCTTTCTCTTACTCGATGGAGGTGAGAATGGCTTGTATTTTTCTTCTTCTCTGGCTGCAATGTCATCATCGATAGAGTTAGTTTTGTGAATAGTTGGGTCACAAAACAGTTCATGGAGAAAAAAAAATTGCTTGAATTGCGTCATATGGCCGGGAGTCAAGTCCACATTAGACACGCATATCCTTTTTCGCCCAATATCCTTCGTGTGCTATGTCGTCACCTATTTTCTTCGAGGCATGGACGCGTTTATGAAAAAAAGGGTGAGAATAAGCTTCTGTGGTGGCTGCCTAAGCTAATTCCCTCCGATAAAATTTAACACGGATTGGGGGTTGTAAAATATTGGCAGCGCCACGCAGGCACGGAACGAATGAACAACTTCAACCTGCTCTCGCTTTCTCTGAAGGAACAGCCTGTATGTACGTCACACCCACAATAACCCACACCCTTTTTCCTCACTCGCATACTAATTATACGCGCACAGATATATACTTAAGCACAAATCGTCTTCGTTATTCCTTTATGAAAGAGATTGGCAATTTGCCTCGTCGTGGGCTGTATTTATACCTATGCTCTACTCTCGCGATGCAAATTCGGTGAAAGTTACGGCTGATGCCACTGCGGCTTCGGACTCTCTTCCATCCACACATGTATGTATATTTTGGGCCTTATGTACAACCTAAACACAGACGTTGAAATCTTCATAGATGACCTTGAACTTTTACGTATGAGAGACTGTGTAAATTTATTCACGCGCACATCGTGCTAATTATGGTGTGAATGACAACTAATGTTCCACAATGGTATTCATGTCCGTCACATTTTTGTTAAGCGCTTGAAAAGAGAATTTTTCATTTCAAAAAATTTGAGTCGATGACAATCATTGATAACATACTTAATATGTACGAGTAACGGGGGGATTTCGTCTTACAGATGTTACTAGACAAAAATTATTTTGATCCAAGCGATTACTAAAGAGTATTCAAAGTTTTATTAGCTATCTTGAATTTCTGAAACGTATACTTGCGCAAAAATTACAGAATGTACATTGTCATACTTGTTATAACGTCTCCGTGAAACAATGGTGACAATCGAAAGCAATAAAATTCTACTTTCGGTACAGATTAAGAAAAAAAACCAAAAAAAAACCATCTAATCTGTAAAATTCCACCCTATACTTATCACACCTTACACAATGTGGATATACGTACGATCCCAGAGTCCACCCCACTTCCTGGTTCAACAATATGCTATTCACCCATCACCTCCGATATTAAATCCCACCTTCTCCCTCCTCGACAAGATAAAATTGACATAAAGAGCAACAATAAAGACAGTCGCGGAGTGGCGATAAAGTTGGGCGTCACAATGGGTCTGCGAATGGTGAGCCTCTCAAGGTACGTGCGCTGCCAAAAAATTAACGCAAGGATAAGACAGATATGCGACTTTCCACGAGCAGTTTCGTGCAATATACCGGCACCGGCAATACATTCCTTGTTTTGTTGAATGGGGCTTCACGAGGGCGATTAAATGTCGAAAAATTCACGAATAGCCGTAGTTATCTGGTCAACGCTTGTTTCTTTTGTATCTTCGTGTATGATTGGATGCTTGAGATTAGATAATGGCTGAGCAGCATTGCCTTGAGCTTACATATATACCAAAAGAATTCGATGGTTTTTTTGGTCTTGGAACACATTCTTACTCGACATTTTATCAAACTACTTTGTAATTTATACACATACGTATCGAAGAATTGTTGTTTCCCACAAATATTTGATACGTAATAGTTAACGCATCTTAAATACAGTAAAATACACGATCTCGAAAAAGTTAGCAAAGTTTTGTTTTTAATTTTGATCATTTGTCATCCGATCATGTATTTTGATCCTCATTGATTCTATTCATCAATCATGTACACGTTTATTTACTACATAAAATATTGGAATGATTTTGTTTTTTTCTCTTTTTTTTAAATTTTTTAATTAGTTATTTTAAACAGACTTATAGATTTTTTTTGAACGTAGGGAAATATTTATGATAAGTATTTATCGCTAGTCACTTTATTCAAACGTATGCGTAACAGTCCCGTGTAGCAAGTTGAAGCTAGGAAATCCCAATCCGAACTGAATTTTTCTAGTATCACATTATCTCACCTTTTTGCTGCCTATAATGGAATTCCCTACCCTTCCTCATCTCTCTTATCTTTAAAATTGAAAATTTTACCTGCGAGTAAGGGTAATCTTCGTGCGTGTATTTACCATGAACAGGAAAAATATATACATGCACGTACGAATGAGATCGTAAGAAACCTAAGGACTACGTGTAGTAACTCCATATGCACACAAATTAAATAAGGGTAGGGTGAAGAAGCTGGAAGCGCACGGTTACGTGTATGATCGATCGTTTCCGGGATCGATTATATCGAGCCGTACTTACTACTCTTGCGAACGTGGACCACCAGTATGAGACACAGCGCATACACATACAAGCGTACATTCACACGTGGTAACAACATCGTTCCGATGATATTTGCATGCATTCTCGGTGCATGTACAATCCGTGTGCGAGTCTTACTACGGAAGTGGGACGAGTTTTGATTTTTTTTTTTTTTTTTTTTTTGAGCTGCACACTGTAGACTGACTTGTAAATTGCACGCAATGAGAGATTCGGATATTGTACATACCCTTTATTACCCTTATTTAAGAGAAATAAAAATAAGAGGGACCCGAAGAAGTAGAGTCCCTTAGAGAGTTCCGATTATTTTATTTGCTTCTCGTGATATTGGCATGTGTTTACTTCCGTTTGATTTTTTATCGACCGAAAGCAAGAACTTCTCAGCTGTGATTTGAACAATTTATCCTCTAAATGTAAGCTTTACTTTTTTACTTTTATCTTATAATAAAATGAAAATCTCGCAGGTTTTTTCTACTGTACAGATTCTTTACATAATAAATAAATAATCTTTGAAAACCTAAATTGATTATTCTGAATCCGATCAGACTATTTTTAACACTATTTTTTCATGATTTCAAATGTATACATACGTAAATTACATTGCTGCTTTTTTTATCCATCATAAGATAACTATTACTTTAAATTACTTTGTTTCAGGCGAGTCCATTGAGTATTTATATTCTCTTTTGCAACCCAAGTAACCTTCAACTCTTGAGATAAGCAGTAAGTACACATCTGTGTGATATGTATACATTTTTAGTCATACCTACATTATGAAACAACAAAACAAGTACTAGAACACGAAAAACATAATTTACTTATAATTGACCGAAAAAAAAAAAAAAAAAAAAGGTAAAAATATTCTCTCTTGTGAGTCGTAAGTGGTGCTAAACGACGCATCAAGATTACCAGTTTTCTCTGCCAGGAGCATCTCCCCCTCTCTCATTTCACTTTCCATCTTCTTCAACTGCTCATCCCCAATTAATCTTTACGTTCGCTGTAGTATAGCAGTAGCAACACTGCTCCCTATTTTCCTCCCGAGTACATGCGTTTACTTAATAGAAACTGGGGAAAAGCATTTCCGCATCTAGTCGATTTCTCCTCTTTATGATGCCACAGTACATACGGCGTTATACCCGATAGGTTGAAAAGTAACGCACGAGATCTCTTGATATTTTGGGGTGTATGTACATGTTAAAAAGCATCTGCACGTGAACATACTATTTCGCTATAATTTGACAGATTCACGCGTGCAGTAAATACTTTGTGTCACGTGCATTACGATAAAAAATAAATATTTTAAATTTTAAAGGGATACAAAGATATAGTTATGACTATATGGACGCATAACCTTTTGAATGTGGATACAAGAGATTCAGAACGCAAACTAATATTAAATAACCACTTGAAATCCTTTATCACTACCAAAAAAGTGGTGTATTGAGATTAAAAATGTAGAGACGGAAATATATATTACCAGAGCTAGAGATAAAAACAGTGTCTTACAGAGACTGAAAGATTTAAACGTAGATAGGTACACAAGAGACATATTAATAAAACAGTAATGATACATCATTACGGGAAAAACCGAGAGACACAAGAACAGATAATTGAAAAATCATGAAAATAAAGAGTTATTAATAAAAATTTATTAATTTATCTTTTCGATGGTAACTATCTAATAAAACAATAAATAGATCGGAATTAAAAAAAAGAAGCAATAAACTCTGATCTACTTTTGTACGATCCAAAATTAAATTCATACACACAAATATTAACCAAGCGGATTTTTTAAAAAATTTTTATAAACAGCTGCGACATTGTAGAATATCACAAGTGTATAGACTACCGCAACAACCAATTACTGAGTTGAAGCAACGATTGAAGCACACGTAATCCTCAACAACCTATTAATTATAGAAGCCGCGAGAAAACACGCGCTGTTCAACACTAGAGGTAACAACTGCAACAACATACTCACTTACCCTCTCTCTCTGTACGTATGAATATTCATAACAGCCATACCGGGCCCTTCGTTGTGTCTCAGCAAGTGTTGCATGAACAAATATACGAAGGAGCCGAAACCACCTACCTTCGATAAAGTGCTATGTCATGTAATGTACACCTCCAATACAGAAATAACCGCCAAAGTAGTACAAAAAAAGACCAGAGAGCCGTACGCTAATTATCCAGGAGGCCGGTCGGGAGCTGATCGAACAGCTGCTGCTGTTATTTTCCAGGTAATTTGCGTTACTCGCAATTCAAGTCTAGCACTGGCCCAATATTCTTTTAGCTTTACTCGCTGTCTTACTCTAGTTTGGCAAAGAAGTGTGAAACCGGCGCTGGATTTTCCCATAGAGTATGTGGTACACGTAGTCTTCATATGGCTCAGAACTACGTGGGTCTGATGTGAGATGCACATGCACGTAAGGTGTCGGCGTGGGACTTGTTGTTGTGGTTGTTCCTACAACACGTGTGACAGTGTACGTACCTTCTTACCTCCAAGCCACGTGTACTGTAGTACGTGCATAGTTCGATGTTAAGATTTTCTCTGAGGGGTAGGTGCTTTTTTTCCTCCTCTGCGTTTCAAGTGTCTGGATCTAAATGTCGAAGGCGTGTTTTTTCTACTCTCCCGACGCTGCTATTATTTACGGGTACGTCTATACTTTGATTTAATTCCAATGTACCTACAGTTACACACTTGGTAAATCATTTGTTCATTCCATCCCAATTTAAATTACTTACACCTGATCAATTCATAATTATGACGAAAGCGCATGTGTACTCGCGTGATAAATAATTTTCATTATTCTATTGTATACCTTGTAATTTATTTAATCCATCCAAAATGAGATACAAATAATCATCATTCATTTGGATATCGATTATTAGCAAAAAATTATTTCTTCGCCCTAATTTTTCCATCACAGTAACGTCCCATCTTCACCCCGACATCACGAAATAACTAATAAACTAGGGACTAATTGGCTTTAAACTACAGTACCCACATACTAAAAATGTCCCTCCCATGCACAACAATATCTCCTCAAAATCCTCTCTTTCTCTTAAAGTCGTAAAAGCTCAAGCTTCTTCTGAAGCTCTAGCTGCTGTGCGAGTTCGGTCATACCTTGTATAACACAACATATTATATTTACGAGCAATAATGTGCAGAGGAAACTAACACGCACGCCAACTTTTTTCGACATGAAGCATCGAGATAAAGGTAGAAACCTTTAAAACGTGAAGGGATACATTCACAAATACGGATGTATTATATTCGCGATGTGCACTGGCTTATGGTCGGTCCAATGTCATAATAACCCGCACGTGTCAAGGCGTGACGACACTTATTTGCGACGTAAAACCTCGAAACGAGGAAGGAGTATTTTCCTCCCTGTTTTCACGACAGCAAAGAAAAATATCGAGGGTTGAAGATAAAACATGTGCACCAACAGCGATAAAATGTAAGTAAGAACGCGCGCAGTGGCGTGACGAGATTTACGAAGATGGAAAAGTGGGCTCGCAAAATTTAGACGCACATGACTCAATTTTCTCCCTCGTCTTCTCTATACTCTATTCGATGCAATACTTGATGCATACCCTACTCCACCGTGTGATCCGTGTGAGCGTATCCGTACCTAAATATATGCTATACGCCCTGGACTAGAGTCTGATTTAAAGGCTGGTAGTGGTGTATCTTATGGCGCTTGTCCTTTGGCCAGCACAGTGGTAAAACATTCACCTACACTGGGGAAGCTTAGCTTGTACTTATGGGTAACGTAGCAAAGAAGTTGTTTCCAAAAAAATCCAAAGAAATTAATTGATGACGTGCAAAGGGAAAATTGGGCAGGCTTGGATACCATAAAAACGTGACGGTGCTTGTAAGAGTATGTACAAATGTGGATTATCTTTGACGATTGTTTCCATTGCTGCAGGGGAGCGTACATAAATCAAGGAACTGATGAATTTTCATCTTCTCCACTTCCTCTTCTTCTGCTCAAACTTTTTTTTGGCATTTAAATTATTTCATCAAAATACACTTGATAAACAAACGTGTTTTACGAAAACTCTACAGCACAAAAATTTTTTATACATTTTTAATTAACTTTCGAAAAATTGAATGAAAATATATTTCTGTGAACATTTCCTTGTACTGAATAAAAACAAACAAAAAAAGGTTCTACGTTCTATAATAACTTTTCGAATCAAAGCGTGAAAATAATACCAATAATTTAATCGAAAATCTGCGATTCATATTCCGAAAGGTAAGTAACAAAACCTTAAATACCCCATTGATAATACTAACGGGTAACCTCTATCAAAAGAGAGAGAGAGGGACAAACTACGTACCAACAACATAACGATGTCCGCGCCTGACTTAAGTACAAACCAACGTGGGTAACGATCCAACGTAGCCTCTGCTTAGCCTTAGGAATATATCGACGTCGTTACCGTACACCCACACAATCTTTTAATGCGAAAAGTAAAACAAAAATATTCTCGTTATTAACTATTCGCGTTGGTCATTCAGTCGACGAAATGTTAAGTATGAAGCAAAGCTCACGTATAAGCGGTACAATAAAGAGCTTTGAAGTAAGTACCAGAGTTGACAGCGATTAAAATAAAAAAAAGAGGAAAAATGAGAGACGAACGATACGGGTTCCTGTACACATGAGAGAACTAATCGGGCATAATTCGCGTTGTTGGTGCTTATGTCATAAGAAGCCGATGAGCAGTAAAATATAGAAAGCCTATCCCGTACGTCGAGAGATCTGGGAAGGGGAGGCTCGAAAATTCATACCCGATCGTACGGATCATAAATCGCGGTGCTCGGAGCAGCTGTCGTCGGGACGTTTATGTGTACTTACTGTTTTTCCTGTGAGCCTCATTTGCATTAGCATTTAGAGTACTTGCTCTTTATTATTGTTATGACCGATGTGACGAGCTTTTCATGTTTTCTTTTCCTGCAAAGAAAGCTGTTCGTAGAGAATGAAGAATCCAATGTCATGCAGAAATTTTACGAGCTTACATTAAAAGCAAAGTACACTATTTTACCAATAATTCTTGTCTGTACTTTCAAATGTGTGTCTTGGTGGCTAAAAAAATTCAAAAACTTCTTGAGAAAATGATTGCTTTGTTAAAAAGTTTTGCTTTTATTGGTAATACTGATACTTTGTAGTATGAATTTCAAACTTCAATCAAGAGAAATTACTTTACTCTAGTTGGGAGACACGTAAATTACAGCACGACTTTATTGGATTATTTTTGTATGTTTATTTTCACGCAGACGTGGCACACGTGTTGAAAAAAAAAAACGAAATGATTGAATTGATTAGCCACTGCTAATGTCGAGTGACTAAGTAACTATTTACATCGTTACATCGTGTCAAATATACTATACATGCATTATAGTACAGACGATAGTGAACACACCTTAGGAACAAAAATTAGCAAATAACTTCACCCATAGTGCACGTTATACACACATAGCAAAGCTCATCGCAACAGAATTAGAGGCTGCATCGATGCGGAGTCGAGATAATCAATGAGGCTTCATACACCAAGCATCGTGTACTGGTACAATAGACAGCTGCGTGGTAAAATTTTATTCTCTCCTTGCTCGTGCTGTAACATTTATGGTTTGCATGTGTAAATTAATTTTTAAGGAAATATCAAGCTTAATGGATGAAAAACATAATCTCCTGAAATCTTACTAATGCTACCATTTAAATAATTGAACACATACAAATCTGGCAAAAATTATAAAACTTGCAAAAGAAAGTAAAGATTCGCTATTGACATCTTCCAAAATCTTATTTTCCAATCATACGTAATACATCGAATGAATTTGTCCGATCGGCAATAAAACAACGAAAAAAAGAGCACCACCTACCGTCCACCCTTTCCACGCCACACACGAACTTTCGTGCCCATGTGAGTCTATAATTCACGCGAGGGACATATCAGAAAAAGAGAAAGAGTCCCGATCATATCTTGATACCTGTACGTACGCTTTCCAGGCACCTTAGCGACTCCACTTGTACCACGTGCAAGTGTATGTATGTGCATGGTAACGTGGAGTGTCGATGATGGCACGGCGCGATTAGAAGAAGCTACGGCACCACCAGTCCCCTCTTCTTATTCTCTGCGGCTTTTTGTCCGTGCTGTGGTCCCTCCGGTGACAAATCGCTAAATTAATTCGATGATACAGCCAATGCCGATGTCTATGCGCGTACTTGCCATACTTTGTTGCGTTTTGCGCTAGGGATGTTGCGTCTATGGGTATCCGCTCATTTTTTCCTTCCTTTCAAGCCCAAGAGCACAAGCTTTGGTTTATTGCCCAATGATAACAATCAGTACAGCTTGTTATGGCGCTATTGTACTGCAACTTTACTTGTTAGGAGATGCGTGTGTTCTGATTACGATAACACCTGCTTGTGTTGTTGACCGTGTAGTTGTTGTTGTTGTTATTGTTGTTGTTTTTTTATTGGCTGAGGTGTATCGTTGCAATACTCGACTTGAAGACGATTCAATTTGAATTTTGATTGTCTTATTGTTGCTGTTGCTTCAAAGATTTTAGATTGTCATCTGCAGGTCTAACTGACGATTGTTCAATACAATAATGCGCCAATACTTGGCTCAATTTTCGGGATGAGAAAGAAAGTGCTGCATAACAAACAATGAACATATTATTTGCATGTTGGTACTGCATATATTTTGTGCAATATTTCTATACACTCCACTATTGTATGAAACTTAACAGTACATACAAATATTATGTACTTTTTTTTAGGCTTTATCAAAACGAATTTTAGATACAGTAATTATAGTTTCCATAGACCAATCACACTTTTATACAACTAGTCGGTGAGTACTCCTTCAGAGCTAATTTATGGATCACATTCAGGACACACGAGGTCCTTAAAAATCGATATGAGCGATACTTACTTTGTTTATCAGACTCTATTATTAAAAGTGCTAACTTATTTTGCAAAATTCATGGTTCAAGTTGCATAAATGCCGAGCAACGCGTGTTACAATGAAGATGAAATCATCACGAGAAGAATCAAATAGTCACAATACGCAAACGCCCATAGGCCAGTAGTGAAATACACATTACGCAAATTGGAAACCTCAGCATTGTTGCGCACCGCACAATGGAAATACTTGAGATTATTGAGCCGATGATGTGTATATACATATACACATGTGCGAGGCGCGAACGATTGAGCATAAAAGCGAGAAAAATCGTACATCAGGAAAAAGAGTAATGAAGTGAAAAAGAAGCACACCCGAATGATTAATATTGTAGGTAATGGCGACAATATTACAACAATAACGAGGATGCCACAATAGCCCCTTGGGAAATTAATGCACGCGCTCTGCATTCCACGAGCAATTCCACTTCTCGTTTTCGCGACGCGACGCAACAACATTAAATGTACAAGTCCGTACTGAGAATGCCGGGACGACAATGCAGTGAGACATCATTAATCACCATCTCTTTTATGCAGATGGACCTGTTGAGCTAGCGTAAGGAATAAATGAGACGTGTTGAAACTAAAGTGATGGCTGTCTGCAATGAATTGAAGTACTGGTCCCTTTCCAGGATATACACTAGCACTGATTTAAGAAGATACTGCTGCTGCCCTGACGTTTAATTTTTTTTCTCCTCATTTTGAAGGCACCCTTATTCATATCTGACACTTATTCATCATACTCACGAATTTTCCAATTTTCCTACAATTTCAAGACTCGAGTGTCTCTCAACATTCAGTTTTAAGACTACCGTTAAATGTTTCGATAATTTAGGACAAAGGAAAGTATGAAGTAGCAAGGCGTGGTAAAACAGGCAGATCTAGTAGTATCTTGAGTATCGCACCCATCCACAGCAAGTGATACAATAAAAGTGATAGTGGATACAGCACCGAGAGGGAAAGAGGAGGTAAGAGTACGTAGAAGCAAAAGTTCTGGAGTAGCTCTGCGAATCTAGAAAGAGCGAATTGATGAACGTGGAAGTAAACCCGTTTCGTAATTTAAAAATTCACCCTTTGTGATTTATTTCAGATAAAAGAAAAGAGAATCTGATGGTATCGGGTGTAATATGTATATGCATGTAGGCGTAAGAGATTGTTTTGATATTTCATACGAGTTTGAACAGAGGACTGGGAAAATGCGTATTGATGTATATCGTGTACCTATGCATTCCCTCGAACTTGTAAAGAGCTTATATTTTATATGTATGGTGCGAGTTAATCGGTATATTAGTGGAATGCAGTTGCGTTTGAAAATATACCAAACTTAATTATTTCTACGAGTATTAGTATTAGTACAGATGCCAATTACTGCAGTAAAAAAAAAAATTTCGCATTTGAGAACGAGACTATTCTGGTCAACGAGTGAAGATTCAGGCAAAAGGTATGGCAATTGTTCTGAGAATTTTCTTATTTTTGTTTATTTTTTTTTTTTTATGATTTTCTTCAATCTCGTATTTGTACTTAAAGAAACATTCTATCTGTTTGAGTTATCTTTTTTTCTGCTAAATTTTTCGAGTTTTCATGTTTATGATTCAGTAAAAAAAATTTTAGTAAATGTCTAGATATTTGTACTTCTATAAAGCTATATGCTTTTGTTATTTATAATTGTATCCTTTATTTTTTATTCAATAACTCATCTTCACCTTTTATTTTGGTTTAAATCATGAAATCCTCAATGATCAATATCTTTGCTTTTCCGTGCCTCATTGTTTCCGGATGGTAATTATTCACTTTGCGTTATTTTACCTTGAAATTTTTCGTGCATATAAATGATAATGTCTGTAGGCTATTTTTCCGTCTGGTATTTAAATTTCTTTCCCTTTTATCTCCAACGTTTGCTTTTACATCTTGATGTACCTAATTTTATATCTCTTAGTAGCTAATTTTGTGCTTCTATTACTACTACCTTAATGTCTTTGAGATACTAATACAAGATTTTCTCTTAGAGTGTTTTGCCCTTGAGCTTTTATTGATGTCTACGCTATTAAATTTGTATTACCTTTACTTTCTTGATATTGAGTCAAATTAGTTCATTATCACTTTCTCTCTTTTACTGTTTTTGTGTTTATAGGGCATCATAGCTACTTCGTTAACCGTGTGTTTCGCATATAACTTATAATTATTGTGTTGAGCAACTGTTCCTTATACTCAAGAGAATAGACCGAACGTATAATGTCAGTAAGATTGGCCTGGAAATAGAAAAGGGGGGACTGATTTTTGAAAGGAGGTGCTGTATTTTGAAAAATTTCCTCCAATTTATTCAGAATTACTATTAACTATTTTACCGCTCATAGTTACGCATCAGTGTAACTTCAATTTGTGAACTTTTTTTCTCCCAGATTTGATAAAAGTCAAGCTTGTTGGGGCAATAAATATTAAAATATTAAAATCAACAAAATGGGAAGCCATCATCGCCGTATAACTTCCTTGACGTTATGGAAGAGAAAGACATGAAGACGACTCGTAAGGTAACGAAAGCATCGTTATTGAAACTTTCACCGTCATTCGTTGAATAATTCATAAGCGAATTAAAAAAAAAAAAAAAAAACGCATATTGTACGTCAGATTCTACCAGTTTGACACTTTATATTGGCTCACGTACACACGCGAGCATCTTTTTCAATAAGGTAAATGAAAAATCGAGGAGGAGAAAACAAACATGCGTGATTGCATTTTGGGTATAATAACTTTTTACGAATCAAATTTTTATTTCTTTAACAAAAATTTTCGATAAACTAGATCGAACTCGATGAAATTCATATTAGTAAACTCATTGTCTCTAAAAATTTACCAAAACACCTAATAAGAGCAAAACCTCAAGTCCCTTAACCACAAGAAAAAAATCTCGAATCAAAAAGCAACAATGTTATAACTCCCCGTTGACACACTTAAATTACCCAAAAATTTAACCGTATTATTGCATTCACATCTCGAGAGGAGGAGTGAGAGCACCAACCAATTCTTCTTTCGTTCTTGCCTCCCTCAATACTCACGGTAATCTTGAAAAATCGATGTATGCAAATTCCAGCACAATTACATAAGCAACAGCACTGTATCCTCGCCGTATATTACGTTTCCTTTTCTCCTCAAACCCCGTTACATCCGTGCGCTCGTAAAAATAAACAAGAATCAAAGTGGAGGGGATGGAGAAACGAGCACAAAAAAGAAATAAGGGACAAGGTACGGAGACAAGCTTATATTTATACGCACACGCATTTTGGCAGAGAAGAATCACAATTTATAAATGCCAGGATGGCTTCACACGGCCTCCCGAGTGAACACGTCCGAATTAATCGTCGTCAAGAGAGTCTTTTTCTCTGTGGCGGTGTGCGTATATGGAGGCTCTCTGACGTTGCCGCCAACGACGAAAAACCTGTCGTGCAGAAATCGGGTGCTCGGCCTGAACCAGGTGAGAGCCATACTTGCGCTTCCGACAAGTGACAACTTTTTTTTTGTTTATAATAACAGTTGGTTGGTTCCTCTCTGTTTTGACAAGCTCACCCGCGTACACGTGTACATGTTTCCGCTGATCAATACCGTGATGTGTAAATAAATAAATAAACATTGCACATTCATTTATATATGCATGAATCACAGCACATTTTTTAATTTTTTTTACAAAAATCACGCGATGAAAAGTACAAAATATTATGTTTTTTACAGTTGCACGAGTCATAGATTGTTTTTTAGATGATAGCTCGTGTTCAGACGTCTTTTTCCCAGCACTAGGAAGTTTTTACAATTCTTTAATCAGTTGGGACAAAATAGCTATATATATAAGACTTTATGTTACCCTCATCTTTGGATAATCTCTTACTTGTGTACCATTTGCGTATACAGTAGGTGCACTAGCATACATATGCACGTATATCTGATGGTCGGTTGAGGTTTATCTACTTCCCTTTATTTTCCGTCTGTCTGTCTATACGTATCCTAATCTACTGCAGCTCCCAGGCTACTGTGCAGAAACACACTTGTAGTTTATATCCTTTCGCTTGAAAGTTCATAATATTATTGGGTTCCTACCATTGGCGTCGTTCAGAATGTTACCTTACAATATATATTCCAACAAGAATTACTACCATCTTAAGGGGTATGAAAAGCTGATATCCCAATTTTTATTTAATATACAAGCCAGACACTCTCAATGTACATTACTTACTTTCGGTAAAAATTTCACAAGTTACCAATAATTTTTCTTTTCTGCATAATATTTAAACTAAACTAGTTTTAAAAAGTATGGTGATAAAAAAGTGAAAATGTCGAGGCAACATGTGGCGTCCTCTCAAGAGATGGGACGACCTCGCCACATAATCGATGATGCGCTCGTACTCGGTTACCTTAGTTGTCTTACATGAATTCTCGTAGCATACGCCGAGGAGACGAGGGGGAGAGAAAAAGAGATCCTCTCACGTAAAAAGGGGGAGATGCATCGCGCAATCCAATTCTTGTATTATGTGTGCATGTATATACAAGTATTGGTACTGTACATAACGTAGCAGAGGTAGTAAAAGTCAAGTGGGAGTAGGAGGAGATAGAAAAGCGCGAGAGATTAGTGAAAGGACGAAAGACGCGCTCGTGCGCACTTAATAATTGGCGTACACTCTCCTACGCTCCTATATGTGGCTATCTGTGTATGACTATACCTACACCATAATATACACCACGAAGGATTGCTCTCTCGTCCTTTTTGTGTGCACCTATAATGGAACATGGTTTTTCACACTACGTGTGGCCAAATAATGTTATCGTGAATCGGTGATCGCTCGTTTGATGGGTCAATACTGTTAAATTCGTCCGTTGGACTGGGTATTACACAATATAGGAGCTCAAACCGCTGGTATGGCTTTTTGCGTATTTTTATTTATAAACAACAATCAATTCGATACGATTAGGCGTTGTCGTTCTCAGCATCTCTATTGTTATACTTTTTTTGGCTCTGCTACTTTGGTGCGTTCGCTCTTTCTATGTGTTAAGAAGCCATTGGTGGGAAAAGAGTAGTAAAGCCATGGGTACACTAATAGTGTGCCTTGTGAAAATTTATCGAAAAAAAGAAACGAAAAAACAAACAGTCGCTAACTACAAATAAAACCACTTATCTGTAAGTACTTATACGTCAAATTTCAGCCAAAATACTTGGTGTACGCGGCTACGGCGATGAATATAATAGAAGAGAGGAACGTTGTCCCTACGGACAAAAAAATCAAGAGAGAGAGAGAGAGAGAGAGAGAGAGAGAAGGGCATATCTTTTGTACGCGAGAGTTATAAAACCGCGACTTTGAGGGAGAGGGGGGAAAGGTGACGGTTTTATTTTTCCGTGGAAGATGCTCGCTACTTTTGTATTATAAATACTCAGACTTACCACCGTACGTGTATATAATATAGCTCCTACTCTTTCACTGACGCTGCACGATGATGCCACCGCATTTCGGAGCTTACAGAAATTAACTCACATTTACTCGTTCATGTGATTAGCTCTACTTTAATATTGTTGCTCTGCTTGTGCTAATTCACTTTCGTTCTACATACTCTGCACTCAAAGTGTGGGACCAGCTGTTCACTTCAGATGCGCTCTTTGATACATTTACTGCAGCTACTGTGGGAAAACAAGAGAGACCACGAGTAGTGGTGGTAATGGTATGGAGTGTAAAAACACTCGACTGTGTATACACAACACTCCACTCTTCAAACGAAGTTATTCAAATCCGATTTTATGTGTGTCGGCATTGTGTATTTATGGTTGCGCCACAATGAGATACTCTACGTGGTTATTACGTATAAATAACTGTAGTGCAATCAATTTTGCCACTTTGATGAATTGAAAATTTGAATAACTCCTGTTATTACTTAAAGAAGTAGTGTGATATTTTAGAAATTTATCACAGGATTCACATAATCTTGTGGCTATCAATTTTGGTCTTGATTAAATATTTTTAATTTCAATAAATGAACCTTCCTTTTTTTCAACTCTTAGCACATGTTTCTTCATGATAGTTTAACCTCGAAATGTCTATTAACTTAAAACCCCCTGATCCCACAACCTCCTAACCAAATGTAACCTTATGATAAATACATGTTTAAACCTCGTAACTCAAAAATCTTGATCTGGATATACTTATTTTACTTTCTTGAGCTCATAATTTGTAACCCCGAATTTTTACCTCCAACACCCTAACTCAATAACCTTAGCCCCTGAATAACTAAAGCATACAATGTAAACGTGTGAAACAGATGGGAAAAATAAACCGATCAAACAATAATTAATTAATGAATAAGCAAGTAAAGGTTATAAATAAATGAGTCACCTGATCATTGCATAAATAAACAATTTTTACATAAAGTTAATTCATGAGGTTCTCATGAGTCCATCGGGACGTAATCTGCATAATGTGTGAAAAGAAATAAAAAGAAAATACCCGTGTATGCATGCAAGTTCTGTGGAAAAAAAAAAAAAAAATTTACGTAGAAATCGATGTGAAAATCACAACTGCCATTAAATTCTGTAGACGGGAGGCGCCCTTCCACCATCGATATCTACCAAAGATCTATTGTACCAACGTACACCTTCATTCCCATGGACGTGTATCCCATCATCACAAGTCCACGCCACCACCCTCTCCAACACCACCACGAAAATACGAAACGATTTAATGGATTCTCTATACCCCCTAATCGTCCCTCGTGTTTGTTTTGTGCCCACTCTGATCCCTCCCGAACTAAAATAGATACACACGTGTACAGTCACGTCTCTCAATAAAACACACACACGCGAAACTACAACGTCTCCGTACCCTATGACTTATGACCCAATAATCCTCTGAAAAGCCAATTAATCCTCGCTGCCGCGCCATCATCAGCTCGACTCCATAAAATTCATCCCAGCGCCATTCTAACGACCACGGAATTAAGTCCTCTCCTTGGCTTTTCGATCGTAAAATACACATGGACACTGTGGGAGGCCGCAACTCTAGAAAATTAGACCTGGCTCCTTAAAGTTCCCCCAGGCAGGTTTCTCTCGAAAAAAAAAAAAAAAAATACCCTATAAATCAACCCTTTCCCTTTTTTCTCCGCTTTCATCTTTACTATTCGCTCAGTCGCCTCGGCGATAAAGAATCTTTTCGAAAAGTTCGTATACACCCACAAACCCTGCGATCTCCACGTGCATTTGAAATAAAAGTGTCGTTGCATAACAGCCAGCGCGAGTGAGCGAGTCGTGAAGGGAGCGGTACGAAAATTTCCGAGGTGCTGCACGAACGAGCGTACGCGTATTCCGTACAAATCCACATCACCGCGTCTGTGCGCAGTGCTCGTACTCTCCCAAGGATGAGTTTGAAAAATTTCAGCAGTGAAATAGCTGATATGTTCGTTAGCCTCTCGACTCGTTTGGTTGTCGTCGGTGGTGAACTTTGCTATTTTTTTTCTTCCCGCTCGGCGCTCGTGTGTCTGACCCTTCGGCCACTCGTGCATGGACTTTTTTTTACATTTACGTCCTTTTGTCGATTCTTTATCGTTAAAATCCACGATTCACTCTCTGGACAGCAAAAGAAAGCTTGATGTAATTGATATCTGTGGGCAGGTACGATTATGATGGTCGATGAAAGTAAGATGGCTATCGGCGCAACGACTGATCGACACTCGTGACCTCAAGACACACTTTGCTCGATCGTTACGGATGCTGGGTTTGTACGCAAGTGAAGGCGATAGTGGCGTTTTTTTTCAACTGTCATCATCCTTTACTGATTCTTCTTCTTTCTTTGAAACGGAGAAAAAAAAAGTTTTTTCCCAAAATAATCAAATTTACGTATTTACCAACTGCTTGTCCGGCCAAACTCGTCTTTATCTACTAATTCTTTGGAAATACTCGCCGTTGTAGAGGTCGAGGCAACCATGGAGTAGGAGAGAATAAATATTGAAAAACTGACAAGTAATGGAAGTACTGCTCGAGTTCAGGGTAAACCAATAAATTTTCACATCGAAATAATTGGTAATCACATGCAATCTAACTAGAAATCGAAGAACTAAACCAAAATTTGTTCTAGACATCATAATACACTTTAAAAATTAGCGCAAAAACAAATCGAAAAGGTACCGAGGCTATCCTTGTATCATACAGTGAGTAGTGACGCATCACGTCTCAACTCAATACTAACGAAAAATGTTAAAGAGAGAAGAAGAAGAAGAAATTCATTTTAACTCGAACGCATTGATATTCCGCGAAGAATTGGATTAACTTTGAGAGCATAGTGCACGTCCAGCTTTCGCCCAAAATAGTACTTATATGAAAGCAGCATAGCAGCAAACAACAACAGGCGAGGCCAATCCTTCATCTTCTAAGGTGTACTCGGGAGGGCCAACGTCCCGAAAAAGAAGAAGCGTGACAGAGGTAGTCCAAGAAAGACACGCGGTGTCAGTAGTCCGGTATACACGTACGGTGTACGTATACCGTTCCCCGTCCTCTTCTTCTTTTCCCTTTAGCTTGTCCACCTCATTCCACCCGCTGTTTTTTTTTTTTTTTACTCTTTCCCTCTTCCCTTTTATCAATTCTTTTTCTCCACCATCCGTTCCGTACATACGTACTGCTTTTGTGCACGTGCATGGGTACCACCCCGAGACACGATAAAGGGCGGGGAGGTATATTTCACTTTTGACATAATAAGCCACGTCCAGACCCCAAAGCCCGAGGCCCCGAAGCGGTAGCCGCCTACAAAATCTCGCATCTCTCCCCCTTTCTCCTGAAATTAAATGTCATTAGGTGACATTAAACGTAATGGCATCTCTCTCGCGTCTTCTTCACCCGAAATGTATGCCATTTGTCGTCCTGCACCGCGTCACGTCTCTTTCGTACCTTTTATTGTTGAACACTGTACCTCCAATACCGAATAAACGTGTATATATTTTAACAAAAATAAGGTACCTGTTGTGTCGTCAACTTTTTCTTAATCTTAAAATATTAGCGATAATTTGTTGCCACTCGAAACACAAGTTGAATAATTTTTCTCTCATCTTTCTTTAGCAACTGAATCGACGGGTATGTATATTATAATTATTATTAAGGGGCTCTCAACACTGTCGTATATTAAATGTCCTTTTACCTTCACCGCCAGACTCTGCTTTCGATCATACGTTACAACATGGATGTATACCTGAACTCACGTACTTGTATTCTAGTAGTTGGTATACACGTATAAATAAAGGTGACACTCTACTCACACCCATATATAATACCCTTACGTTAGAGATTTACGTATGTAAAGGTTTATTTTCATTTGTCAAGCACATTAAATAGAGCCATCAGTATTTCTAACTATTAATGTAGATCCAAGTGTGTGTGTGTGTGTGTGTGTACGTGTGTGTATGACTTCCTGATTGCATAACCCTCCTGATCGAAGAGCGAGTCGACACTTTTCGATATTCATCAAGATCCATCGCATCGATCGCATTGACAATGGGCCATTATTAAGTTTGACGTTGCATCGCTGCACCCCCTACCCCCGTCCTTCTTTCCATTCATTAATTATGTCATTCGTTCGTTCGATAGAACTCGCTCTGAAAAGTGATGTTACAAAATTTATTTATTTTTTTTTCGTTCTTTGTACAAATAGCTTCCGCAAGCGTTGATAATAAATAAGCCGCGGAATTGACAGACTCTAAGTTATGCGGATGCATCACTCACGATCCAACGTCTGAAGAACCGGTTCTCTTTTAAAGTCGACCTACAAAAATTTCACCCACCCCCCCATGCTCCCATCAGACGTAATATTGATAACGCAGGTACCATGTCGTGTTTCGATCATAAAAAAACAAATGGTCTAATTGCATCACGGTCATTATATCTTATTTTCATTTTTTCTACAATAGTTTCTCCTGTCACGTTTAGCCAAACTCTCTTTTGGCATGTTATCCTTATATTTGAATGGGTTTTCGCAATGTCACTAATCGTCAAAGGAAAAATCTCATGGTGTTTTAACTCACCACACTTTGGTTTATTACTTATGACATCTAGCTTTATCAACATCAAAATAGTTATCCAATGACTGCAAATTTTAACTCTATGTTTTCAATGCTCCAAACATTATTTCACATTGCCTTTTAAACGTATTTGATGGTTGTAGAACTAGTGATTACTTATAAAATGTGACACCTGATGGACCAAACTCACCAAAGAAGTGCCAATCAGCTTTTTTTCAAAGCATTAGGCATACGTGATTTGGATATTAAGGGTAGATGAAAGGTTTGTAGAGTTAGTGGAATCCAATAAACAAAAAAAAGGCTGCTCATACCTTTAACGGTCAGAAATCTGGGACGAGTATGCTTTTTTATTAATAAAATGTCCGTGAAACAACGCAACCTTGTCGTTCAACTTTACCATATGTTTGTACGACCGAGACACAACTCGGCTATAATCAACCGTACCGGTCGCATATCGACCCCATAGCCATCGGTACAAAGACACAGACGTGGGTATTGTTTTCAAAAGACGATATTATCGTACACGCATCGCCCGTAGGGTCCACTAAACGTACCATTCAGGCCTTTTCCTCGTGCCTCGCGTGTAATCGTAGGAGGAAAAAAAAATCTCAAGCAGCTGTATCAACCCACTCCCTCGAATGCTCTCGCTCTCTTCCCCGTGATTTTCTGCAAAGGCCACGCGCTTACACTTACTTTTCTGTCCTATTTCACGTACGTATAAATATAAGTATAAACATGCCTACGTACAAACAAAAGCAGCGCAGAGAGAGAGAGAGAGAGAGAGAAACGAATCAAAAGGGCGAGAAAAAGAAAGATCGAGAGATCGGTAAGTAACGGCGCATGCGCGATCTCTTTGAACGAACCCCTCCACACGCTCACTTTCTTCAGTACCCATGTTTGCACGCTGTACGTGTGTGTGTGTGTGCAAAGGCAAAGAGGAAAGGTGGTGTACACATATCATCAGGAGAGAGATACGAGTATGTAGGTGTGGAGGGCGAGTGTGTGTCGTACTACATTCACCATGGGAGAGTGGGTATATATGTATGTGGCCCGCGCGCAAGACGAGAAACCGCGAGCGTTGAAGCGAGAGAGGAGAATTACAAGGCTGCTGGTTCTCCTCCTCCGGCTCCTTTGAGCAGCGACAGCGAGCCACCTTGCTAAGGAGAGGACTTGGAAGCGCGGCTCAGTTTGCCTCTTGCCGCAGAGAGCCGCGGATCTTTCTTACAAGTTTCCGTGGCATTGGCGCGGATTTGCGACTCGAGATCGGTACGGTTTCGGCGCCACTACGATCTGTATACCGTTGTTTATTCCAAGGATTTAAAAGAAAGTAGTGCATGTTTGGGCAACTGTGTCGGGGGGGGTTGTGCGTGGAAAAGTAGGCAGGAAAAAAAAAAAAAAAAAAAAAACAACAACAAAAAAGAAAATCGAAAAATAAGTGCGGGGGAAACAAATTTTTTCAACCCCTGCGAGTGCAACGGTGTTTTGTACCAGCTTCACTTTCCTTTGGTCTCCCGTGCAAACTCTGTACTCGTACTACAAAATTAGTGTCACTTTACTCATTTATTTGTTTATTTGTTAATTTTTTTACTTACATTTTTTTTTCGTAAGACAGAAACCGAGTGCTTGTTCGCTAACAATCAACAAATTGATGTTGATTATGTTCGTTAACTATTGAAGCAACAACACCAGAGTGTTGAGTGATGATTTCCTGATAATGTCGTTATCCGGTCAACCTCGGTAATGAATATTGTTGGGTTGCTAGAAGAGATAGATGGATGTACAGTGATTTTTGTTCGATGCTAATTTAAATTGATGCCGTTGGAGTGCAGATTTTATTGTTGTTTCATAGCTGATTGTGTAAATTTACATAGTACAATAGGATCGTAGCGTCCCGTCGTTGGACTTGAATAAGCGAAGAGACAAAAAAAGAAGCAAAAGGAGAAGTGTGCGGAGGAGACTCTCGGGACAGCGAGTCCAAGGAGCAAAAGGACCACTAGAAGCGGAGTAGTAGTAACAGGTGCGTCGACCCGCTTTTTTACGCTTTCTCTCTCTCACTCTTCCTCGGTAGAATGCCTGACTTTTATAAAAAGAAACCAATAAAAAAAAAACCAAAATAAAAAACAAAATTTGGTAGAGTTTCGCAACTGTGTCTGTACAATGGACACGTAATTTTATTTATTCTCGGTTCGATAAGTATACGCCCGCAACGTGTTGTAGTCGTTGCTTACGCCCACGCTTTTCTTTATTTTTTTTTTTTTCTTTCTCTTCTTTTGTGGGAATCGAGAGATTGTGTCACGACGGCAGTATCACGATGATGACGGCGAGGATTGCGCGGCTTGCCGCCTGCCCCGCCGGCTGTGCAGTTGGTCGGGAAAGTTATGAAATCGAAAAACAGGATAATGGAGTCTTGGGGGCGCTTGGATAAAGTGTCGCGGGCTAATGGTTGGGTGATTGGTCGATCGTCATCGTCTCATTGAGATGGTAATTTTTGGGTATTAGAGGGTATTACGAACTCTTACTGGGTGTCTGGTGCGACTTAAATTAGAAATGTTTTTTTAACGGGTTTGTAGAACATTTCGCTCATTTTGTTAGTCATACACGGTGAAAAAGAGCCACTGTACTTTTTACCGTTAAATTGCTTAACATGCAGTGAAAATCTCCAAATCTTTACAGTGACACAATAAAAAGTACCTCTGGAGTGAAAGTTTTTTTTCATGATGGTATGGATCATAATAATCGATAAAGTTTCCTAGCTTTAAAATTACTCCATAGTCCTGCCCTATCTTCAGTATCCTTGTATCCATATGAATTTTGATTCAACTTTTTTTTCGTCACACGAGACTATAGGGGCAATCGATTGAATGCATTACATTCTTGACGCGTACCGTTATTTAATTGATTGGATGAATCGAACTTCATAGCAATAGTCGAACAATGCCAGTTGACGCTCTCGACGACGATCATGGAATATGTTAACAAGTACAGTAGTTGTTCGTTAGTTGGCCGTCCGGAATTAAATTCTTAATGAGACGACTCGAGCAAGTTGGTAAACTCTGTAAGTCAATTAAAATATAAGTGGGCCAATAATTAGGACCAAAGCAACGGTATGCCCTCCTCCTCCGCTTCTTCTTGTAACATCACTCGAATCAGCCCGCCCGTGTGACTAAACGCTTTCGATAAAACCTTCCCATGTTTGAATGTACCATCATCGTCCACGTTTAATCAGATTAGGTGCAGAGATTATCTAATAAACGATTTTTTACCGGTCGATCGACCACCTTCTCGCTCATCATCTCCTCGCATTCCATTTTGATCCCTCCGTCCTCCCGCAATCCCAACCCACTGCATCGTACTCCTTGGACACGATGACGTTTTCAATATACATAAACTCTCGTCTCGAATAAATCATCCCTCCCCGACCTACAATAGGGCGAGGGTCTCTCGTGCAGGGCATATGTATATGGTACTCGGTAGGACTTTTCAGCGTGCCATGCGATGCGCTTGACAGCTGTGCACATTTTTGCGTCTTCGCACGTATGTAGACGGATACACGCAGTATCTTTTTGCATGGAAAAAAGAGGAAGGGAGAAGACACAATACTGGCCGTATTTAATCCCTCGGGAGATTCATTCCTGTTTTTTTTTTTTTTTTTTTTTTTTTTTTAAAACGTTTTTTATATAATGTGTAAGGAACGAGGAGAAGAGAGGGATACGTTGCGTTGCAGAATTTACGATTGCTCGCCGCTTGCAATTTTTATGGTTTTATGTAGGTATGTAATGCATGTACGTACGCGCTCGCCACTCGGTGAATTTTTTCCTTTTTTTTTTTTTTTTTGTCGTCGTTTCAGTATTATTTCTCAATTTTTAAAGTGTTTCTGTATAAAAGCGAAGATCGTCCTACGTAAAAAGCGCAACGCCACCACCGAAACATGTGACGTACACTTACGAGCCACATAATTACAGTACGACAACGACGATGATAAATTATTGGCTTGCCTGGCGGCTGGATCTCTTATTTTTCTTTGCTTAATAAACCAGGAATATAAGGCCAAACTCTCGATGGGTCATTAACTTGTCTGTTATTGTATCTTTGATGAAAACGGTTCCTTCCGTTGGAATTGAGTAGATATACGCAAGGTAAAGCATGACCAAGTAAATAAATTTTTTTTTAAATGAGATTTATTTAATATGTAACTCAAAAATTTAACAGTCCGTAAAAAACAAATAATCACTGGTTCCAAATAATTAATTATTCATTTCGATACATGTAATTTCGATGTAAATCAATAATTAACGTAAATATTTTTTTAAGCAATAATTATTTCATTTGTAGGATGATAAATTTATTTAATATAATTTAATACATATAAACATGCCTACGTACAAACAAA
>NW_019379466.1:1284535-1331231 GCF_000648655.2 Copidosoma floridanum | reverse complement strand
TACAACGAACGAAGTACTTTTAATAATCCACATTATAATAATCCTCAGTTTCTTTAAATTAGGCTGCTCCGGCTGATTTTATCTGATAAATG
Source organism: Copidosoma floridanum (assembly GCF_000648655.2). The sequence goes on along the minus strand of NW_019379466.1, from coordinate 1,331,139 downwards.
GACATCCCGTTGTAGGTTCAAGGCCTCATACATTTATAAAAAAATTAAAATAAATTTTTTCATATAAGACACAAGTGAAGAATCAATCACTCGTGAAACGGTTATTAGCAACCATAAAAAAAAAACTGCGACATCAGCGGTGCAAAAAAAAATTCTCATTCATCAGATTCCCAAAGAGATATTATAGCGTGCGATCTTGACCCCTATGAGCGTCGACTGCATTTAATTACATTACAGTCTTCTGCTCACAAGTAAGTGAGCACCTACACTTGAACAATAGCTCATCAGGGTCGCTAATTCGGTACATAGACAGTGAGCTACGACCATATCAGCTACGTGAGCGAGCAGAGCTTTTGTCCGTTCTCTCTACTCTAATTAAACGTCTCGTATTTAATTTAATTTTTCTTTTGTCCGACCTTTTCGTCTACCTGACGCGATCACACACAGACGAAGGGAAAGAGAGAAGGTGAGAAATAAGAGAATGTCCCGCGTGTGCCACACACACCAAATCGTGACAGTCTGATTCAACGCCGAAGATAACGAACGGCCTATGAAAAAAGATACACACATGTACATACACAAGACGAAAAAGACAGTAATGACAAAGAAGGTTTTTTTTTCTTCCTTTTTTCGGAATATTATCCTAATTTAGAGAGCAGAGCCGCACGAAAAGTATCACAGAAAACGAACTTTTGCGGCATATGGCTAATAAAAATTATAAAGATGGATTACTACATACTACAATATTATAATATGCTCTTTCTCTCGCTGCAAATTTTATCTTCTTTATCTCCTCCTGGGTAGTTTTAGAAGAGGACCTTTTCCATACAAAATGCATAATTTATGATGTATATATATGCTGTGATTATACATTATTTAAAATACAATGCATTGACATATTAAAATAATAAAAAATACGTGCTTTTTACATAATGCATCATACATTATTATTTTTGTTATAATGATCGTAACATCATCAAAAAATAACTGTGAGTGTGAGTGTTTGGAAAAGGAATGCGCGCTTTCATGACTTGAAGAGTTTTTTTCCTATGTACACAAATAAACCTGCAAAACTGATATTGCGCAACCCGCGATATGGAATTTAGGGAAATTAAGAGAGCCAACAGCAGCTGATTTGTTGGCTCTTGTACCATCCTCAGTCTTATGTAAGTGGCGTTGTAATTATGTACTCGTCGATTGTTCGATCGTATGTATTTTGTAAATTGAAAAGACACAAAGACGAGGGGATACGTTGCAGATGCTTATCTTTTTGATTTTGAGTCCCTCACTTTTCTTCTTATTTTCATTTTTTATTTTTTTTTTTTATTTTCATACAACAGCAGCACGAGTGACTAATTTGTCTCGTTAAATCCATCAGATTTATGTACGTGTACATTATTAAGTGTATACTCTTAGATTAATTGATAATACAACGTATATCCAACATTACACATGATTAGCTTCATATAAGTACATTTAAGTTACAACCATCAAAATAACTGAAAACTAAAATTGTTCATAGAAATAAAATTTGTTTTAGTTTTATGCACTGATTGCGTAAGCTTCCCCATCTTTTAAATCTTTAAAAAGATTTTTGTCAATTTAATTGGTACCACCAGATCGGCGAGGACGATATTTTATTGCTTTTAAAAATAATCCTGAATCCTTAATTTGCATATACATCCCGACACTCCAACCGTTCTCTTACGCGACAACTATTTTTAGATGTACAAAAAAGCAAAATCACACACTAAAATCCGAAATGACCCATGGAACAGATAAGCAATTAATGAAAGAGAGGGAGAGCAAGATCATAAGATGATTTCGGTGACGACAAATGTACAATATGTATATGTATGTGGCGAATGGTATATATACGCGCGGGCGACTGTTGACGTGAAGGTGTGTTACGTGGCGGGCCGCGCAACAGCCTTCGCATTCTTCGTTGGTATACATGTCGAGAGGTAAGCTGGTTCTTACTCTTACCGCGGTGGTGAAGTGAAAGCCAGCGGTTTCAGGGAAATTCTGGGCGCCGATTCCCAAGCGAGTCTTATTTTTTGCCGTGTCTGCCTTGCTTTTGTATTCCATATACCTTACACCTATAACTTGTATACGCATGTTCTCACTAGGTTTATTTTTTTTTTTTATTTATTTATTTTTTTTTTTTTTAACGTGCACGGGTATTGCACACGGTTGGAATGAAAAATTAAAAAAAAAAATTTGTTCGTTAACTAAAAATGAAAAGGATTTTTGAAATGTGATATACAAGGTAAGAGAATCGTATAAGTGTAATAACGCGTTATTTCGCGTAACTAACATCGTAAAAATTGAGATAATGGCCCGCGCTGCCATTATACCCTAAACGATTAAGCCGGAGTTTACACAATTATCCACGCTTTGCTGCTGTGCTTTACGGGTGTAACAGAATAATTTACAGTTCGCAGACCATACGAATCTGTTTGAAATAATAAAACAGCTGTTTAATGTTCCGTGATATACTTTTATATTAATTGTTGAAAAAAAAAAAAAAAACATGTAATTATTGTTATGTAATATCAACCTCGTTTTGTGTAAGAAACAACAGAAATAGTTTTTTAAATAGGTATTTTTATCTATCGACCGTTGAAACTAATTTCTAATCCGATTAAGTTCTCATTTAGGTAAAAAACTCACGTATCAAATCAATGATTTGCTCTAGTTATCCTCATTTTTAATTTCCTGATAATTCCCCTAATTTCCGAAAATTTAAATACATCTCACCATCTATAAATGTATCATGATTAATTACAATTAGAATGAGCATCACAACCGACACGTAACTTTGTCCTACACACAAACGAAAGATGAAAAAAAAACTTTCTCCCTTGGCATCCGATTCAAAATATTTGTATCAATCGATCGATTCGAAATCTCAATTCGCATCACTGTAAGATTCATTTGCAATTCACAGCATTTACATGCACAAACGCATACGTGCAGAGACGCAAAGTCCCCATCAATCATGATTTCCTCCAACGGAGTCGTACAAAGTGTACGGGGAAAGGCCCATTATCGTACAACAATAGAGCATTTATATCAATTTCTCTCGACGCGTCGCAGCACATGCTAAATTGGCGCTTGTTCGTCTTTCTCTCTCTCCCTCTCCCTCCGATATGTAAGTAAAAGTCTCTCACAGATAATGGTTTTTTTTTTCAAGCGGAAAAAGTTACTACTTTCTACGAGTCTTACGACCTTTTTTCTTCCCCTATCTTTTTCTCTGCTCGTTAAGTTACTCGTACACACAGAAAGAAAATCACGGCTCATAAGTGGACGTACTTATGCTTGAAGTACCTATACGCAGTTGAATGTTTTCCTATGGAAGTAAAGTCCAAAGGTACTTAAAGAAACTTGAAATCTTTATCATATTTCCTTTTTTTTCACCTAACACAATGTAATGGTCTGTATGTATAACTAATAAGACTTCCCTTTTTTTTATTACACACACTTCCTGCGGAAAAAAGATTATGGCTATTCATCTAATTTATTTGTTATAATATTAAAAACATCTGTTGTTTTTGTCAAGTATGTAGACGATTTTATTAATACTTGCAAAACAACCTTTTACCTGTAGAATCAACTCCTTCCAATGATTCATCTACGTAATTATAAAACGTACTTTTTTTTGTTACAGGTAAGTGTCGAGTCACTGAAACCATGAAATTTTGTAATCGTAAGTACCACTGCATTTTATATCCAATTATTTCAATAAAACTTTATTTACGTAGAGCTAAAAATAAGTTGCACTTACAATCGTCTTGAAAAAACTTGTAAGGTCACCAAGAAATATAATTTACTATCTTCAGTTATGCTTACACTTGAGTATTACACGTATAATGTTTGTGATACAAAGTAAGAGAAAATTAAGTTTTATGCCCCTATTTATCTTACATAGCTATATGTGTAACAGCGGTTTTTCTACGCTACCCTAAACCTAGTGGTGATGAAAAAAATACTCCACGGAAGATTTGTAAGTGCAGGAGATATTACTTAAATAAGGTTCTTGATTTTTAAGCAATTAAAAGTGGCTCCGATGTTCGAAAAAAAAAAAAGAAAAAGAAAAAGAAAAAGAGAGAGGAGAAAACCAGACGACCTTAAAAACAATCCCAGAACGTTAAACGAACAAACTTGTTTTATAGAAAGTTTATATACATTAAAATACCACGAAAAATGCCTGCATACCAACTTAATACGTGACACCATCTCGAATGAAAGAGATAAAGATCTTTTAAAGAACTCGGAAAGATTTTTTGAAAAAGTACTGCTTTTTAAACTAATTTGATAATTATTGAACAACTTTTCTTAGCATTAATGATAATTTAAGATTTTCGATATCTTTGAAATAAATTTTATGACGTCTTACTAATTCTAAATTCTGAATAAAATTTGATTTACATATTTGACGAATACTTTTGTAGGTAAGTAATTTCTAATAATCAAAAGTAACTTACTTATTTTTTATAAATTATAGAATAAAAAAAACAAAGTCGTCTCGAAATTTAATTCAAAGATGCATTAAAAGTACATCAAATCGTTGTTAAAAAAAAAAAAAAAAAAGTAGTCTCAAAAAATCTCAAAAGTATCTCTACCCACATGTTTTCACTTTCAAAGTTATCGAATACACCTCGGGATCGGTAATATTTTTGAGCCGTATCTTTTGAAGATTTCAAGCAGATCGTAACCTTTTTTACCCGGGTAACTTGCACAATCGCGAGAGTCCCTTCTCCGATTGAAATACATTTACGCACAATTACCATCGTTTTTTCTTCACGCAAGTATCCACGAAAAAAAAAAATGTGTCTTTACGATCGAATGAGGGAAAAAAAGGCAAGACGAGGAAAAGCAACGACACCAGGGAGACCTCAAAGTACATACTTTTGCGCATTAAGACACTCTCACACTCACACAAGCGATGGGGTCGAAAATACCAAGTAAGTGTATATTCGTAAGTGTATACGCGAGTAGGTATATAGAGAGAAGGCGACCTTCCTTTCGCTCAACGGCAGCAGCAGCCGCGGCGGCAGCAACAGGCAAAGTAAGCGGGACCTCGCCTATTTTTCGATATTGCCGTCGAGATAAGCCGTTTATGTGGTACCACGCCAACCATACACCATACGAATATGGGTATACATGTATATCATGTGTATGTGTACATAGATAACTACTCTGCACAAAGTACATGAGCATGTATATAATATATATATGTATCGCAACGGCAGCAATGTGGAGCAGTCGTTACGGCTTGCGGAGCAGACCAGCGCAGCAGCCAAAGTGAAAATACAAGAGAGCCACGGCGATTATATGTTCAGCAGCGGGAGTGGCGTTCGCGAGTTTTCTATTTTTTCTTTTTTTTTTTTTTTCTTATTTTCTCTGTCTCTCAATTTATGTCGGCGCACGCGTTTATGTGTACGCAAGGTGATCTTTGTGTGCACTCGAGTCCCTTGGGCGGGGAGAAATTGATATCTGATAATGGACCCCAGCTGCACTGTCTCTGAGCTACTTTTACTCGCGTCCCTGCGTAAGTATCTAACAGTACGCCCATGCACGAGTTTCAAATTTTAGTTTACTGCCTCGTTTGTGTACGCAGGGGAATTCTCGTTTCTGTGCCTCCGTATGATTTCCCTTCTAGAAATTTTAACGGGAAGTTGATTGGTGTTGTTTTACGGCCATCGTACTCACGCGCGTGCGGAAGGAGTCCAATACGCCCAGGTGTATTCTTGTACTTACAGAATGTTTTGTGTAAACGTAGAAATACACGAATGCGCTAACGATGATGTGTGTTACGTACGCACTTGTGTATATGGGCACACGGTGGCAGTTGTTAGTTGTACCTGGACTAATACAAGTACTGCTCGTGTGTGCTGTCGAACCGATTGTCTCATTTGCTGAGAATAATGGACTGTTTTTGAGTGATGGTCAGTTGAACAGAAAAATATAGCGCATCCGAATACGTCATAGAACACGTTGGTGTCAGACAACTAAATGGCATTGGCTAATGCAAATTATAAGAAATTTTTATGTTTTTTATCAAACTGCTGTGATTTTAACAGTTTCATCAAATGTTTTTCATTTAAATCTTAGCAAAGTCATCGTTTTCGTTAGCTATCAAACACCTCTGCATCTTAGCGAAACTATAACCTTTCTTAGTAGGTACTCAGCCAATTTATCTTCTTAGCGGTCTTGCATGCGTAAGTTTGACAAATTAATTGAAACTTATACATATTTGAGAATTAGTGCAACTATGATGATGTGTACTGCAGCATTTTTTATTACCGATTTATAGGTGCATCGATAAATAGAGAAAGTACTGTGTGACTCCTAACTCAATACGTACACGTAATTATAATTACAAGATACTAAAGTATTTTATCGAATAAGAGAGTTTTGCTCAATCGTTTACGAAAACAACGCACGTATACACCTCGCATATGCCAGTGTAAGTATGGCCTTGCCACGCTGAAACTCGTCCTCCTCGTCTTTTTTTTTTTTCAATATATTTTTATTCATTCCGCTCGATTGCACCGAGAGAAAGCTTTCACTTCTCTCGGAACGTTTCGTTCCTTTTTTTTTCTTCTTTAATTTTGTTTGTGGTGCTATTCTCGATTTCTACCGGTTTCATTGATGATTTGTACGCCTGTACCCACTTATAATTACTGATAGTGCTTTCGAGTATATATGTTAATGGGGAAAAACCTGTTCATGTACACTACATCTGACTTTGCATACATAAATCTGTGTGTATATCATGAATCAAGAGAAGTTTCGAGCAATAAAATTTTAACACTAGAATATAATTGGTGTACACTCGCGCTTGCACTCGCACCTAAATTCAACAACAAATTATTCTTGCCCGTATGAAAAAATTGACTTCGTGAATTACAACGAACGAAGTACGTATATTATGTATAAGGTTATTTTTGAACGAAATAATTCGCACGTTATCCCATCACGTCTTCTCGTAGCGCAAACAATTGTAATAAAAAAGTCAATTAAGATATCGTTCGACTGTTGGTGATGTGCAAAAAAAAAAAAAAAAAGAAGAAGAAAATAAGTAATATCCACACGTTCTCTCACAACTTCATTGCACGAGCGATATTTATGATTTTACAAAACGCGCGCGTTAATCAAAAATTTATGGCTAATATAACTCAGTGCGAAATCGCTTGCGCTCACGCGTGCCAATAATAGCGCGAAGAATACCAAAAAGTAAGAAGAAAAAAAAAATACTCGCGAGCGTCCTTGCCCGTCCCTCCTTCAGCTCACATTTTCCGGCCGTTCCCTATACTGCTACCACGCGTGCAGACACACACACACATATGCTTGTACGTATACGTTACGGTGGAGAGCCAAAAGGGAAAGTCGCGATCCTCGAGCGTATAAAGTGGGGAATCGGTTGAAAGAGAGAGAATAAGAAAAAACGCGCTCGCACAGCACGCTATGCAGAGCACCGAACGGCGGCCTCCATTCTCCTCCTCCTTTCAGGCTAATATATATACAAATATATATAATACAAGTATACGTTCGATTTATTCGTCTACTCTTTCTTTCGTATGTTACATATTATGTGTGCGATGCACGTGAAGGATGACGTTGGCGTCGAGGATTTCCAAAGTGTGACGCCAATTTTTTTTTTTCACAGAGGTGTATTAACGGTATATACATGCATGGGTACATAGCTGAGGGGGTAATCATCTTCGTGACGAATGATCGCAGTTGTCTGGAGGTGCGAACGCTATGGACTAAATTTTTCAAGGAAGGATCGTGTAATTACCGATTTTCACTTTTCCCGTGTGTTACACGCAGCTTGTTCTTATATTTGACTGCTGGGGAAATTTGTTTTTGGCACCTTTCCATACAAAAAAGCAGAAAATAAATATGTATACGCTAGTCCATAGAAAGTATACACGAAAAAAAGGTTATCGTCAGCACATTGTTTTTCTTCTCGGTATGTATTACCGTTACCGTGGTACCTTTTTTTTTGGAGGATAAAAACTTTTCCACAAAAAAAATATTCATTACCAACTGGAAGAACCGTTTTGTACCCCCGACTCTCTCGAGTACAGCGGGACAAATTACTTTCCTTCCGCGGTACTTGGCTATGGCGGCTCTGGGATAATAAATATTTAAAACAGCCGAAAGAAATTCTCGAGGAGTATTAAATTCAGCGCCGCCCGATTTTCTTTTTCCTTTTCCACGGATCGATAGATCGTAGGCATGTAAGCGAGTCAGACTTTCGTTTCGGCCTTAAAAGTGGGCTGTATACGCCGTTGTTGCAGGCGTGTGTTTCTCTTTTACTTCGCTCGGGAGTACAGCGCAAACGCGCGAGTGTTTTTATTGTTCCATCAGGGCGATATTCCGTTAATTTCGGATCAAAAAACTTTTGGATACTTGATAATACGTAACATTGGAAATCAGCATTGAGATCGGCAAAGAAATCGGCCTACTTTTTTTTTAATCACACTGATTTCGGTGCCTCGAAATCGGTTTGTGCCAAATAAAATATCTCTAACACGTTGCGTACATTCGAAACAAAAAAAATAAAATCCTACTCGTACGCATTAATCTCTTTTCGCAGACTATAACACACATTGTGATCGCTCAAACGGGTCCTTGTAGATCGTTATTAAAGATTTTTTGACGTACCGATTTTTATCCACTCGATCTCAACTACACCGCTCCTGTGTGCTCTAAATTCTCCCAAAACCTCTACACAACTCCGTTTCTTTTTCTCTAAAACAAAATTAAAATTAAAAAAATCATTTGTACGTACGTGCACACTTTAAAAAATTAAAAAAATACAACGCATGCACGATCGCTTGTAAAAGTTATATTGCGTATGTGCGTGAGTATTCGCTTATGAAAGGCGTACAAGTTGCGACGTCGTCGCGCGTTTCTGCGAAGAAAGTCGAGCAGTCGCGAATTTATATATATATATACATTAACGTGCGATCGGTACACGTAAGTATAGTATGCCGTACGGCGTGTGTGCAACCTACTCTCCCTTTCCTTCTCAAGAACGTTATGTAGATGCGTTGAGAATTACAGAGTAAAGGTGTATACTGCGATGAGAATTTATGGATACCTTTTGGGGATTTCCCGGACAAATGGAGAGTTTTTAATTCGTGCGCGTAAAAACCGGTAATTAATTTTTCAATATCGTCGTATTTGAATCAACAAATTTGCTATCAAACTCTACTACTTACTTCTCGGGAATTTCCAAAGCTGTAAACGCACGAGGTCAATATACATCCCAATAGTAGAGAAAAAGATTTTCATTACCGCAAAAATCGGTATTTATCTCGACGCATTTTTCTCATGCCAGAGTAATCATAATTATAACGGTCCGAGAATATAGTACACGTTCACAGTAATTGTTTCTCAGACAAATATTACACAGCATTACACATAGAGAAAAAGAAAAAAATGTATTGAAACAATTTTTCGCACAAATTTTCATCATCCCAAAACATGTCGAGCATCTTTGTGCGCAATGTATATATACCGATCGCTGTAAAAAACCGATAGCGAACGAGGTACACATTCCAAATGAACGGTGCTGTTATTAATAGAAGTATACTTCTCTTGTGATTTTTTTCTTTTCCTCCAAACAAGGAATGTACGTATAGGTTGATTTATACGTACAATAGTGAGAGATAGTTCTCGGTGATCGTCATCACATCATCACCATGAGGATACGTGATTTTCAAATCTATTGAATATACCTTTAATTAATCGAGGCCCTTACTTGGACACTATAGCATACGGATCACTGAAAATTTAAGATGTATTGATGACCTGACTGATACGAAGTGAAAATTCAAAATTTCTCATTACAAAAGTACGAAAGTTAATTACGCCGAGAAAATCGAAAGCCGTGGTACACTTTTCCAACATCGGTAAATGAAGACCACACCTCGCTCTCTCGGACAATAATAATCTGCAGCAGTAAATAAGACAAAAACAGGCAGTCGCCGATAGTACCGAAGTAAAAGTATCGCCATGTATACCCATACATCAGAACATTCGATCAACGAGTCCACGATGTGTTTTTCAGCTTGTGCCAGTGAAAGAAATAAAAAAAAAAAAAAAAAAAAAAAAATTGAAATTATCATCCAGCGTTGGCATAAAGCAGCGGATTTTCAAAGTGAAATCACCGCCGCTCGAGAGCAAAGAGAATAGACTGAGCGAGACGAGGGAAATCTCACGCGCGTGTGCTAATTGGGACATTATCGCCTTACGTTCGTTCACCACCAGCTACGGTTTATGGGACATGTACCTCGTGTATGTGCCCACGTTGTCAAGAGCAAAGACGAGCTGTCGATTTCCTCGAAAACACGGATCCTCCCGTGTGCAATTATAGGTATTTTTTTTTTTTTTTTCCAAGCGAAAGGTAAGAGGTAGGTATCGTGCGATGCTTCCGCGTTACTTTTTACTATAGACACGCGCACGCGTCGGCCAAATAGGCGTCCTTATATCCGTTACAATCGGTGAGTATACAACAACGAACTCGTGCATCGTTTTTGCTCGTTTGTTGTAAGCTCTCACGCCGCGTTTTCTCCCTCGTCGCCTCTTACTTCCGATTCATTGTGTGCTTTTTGCGGAGTTAGCTGTAATTAGTCAGTGCGTGGTCGCTTAATTAATTTACACATGAGTTTTACTTTTTTTTTTCTCTCTCGAATAAGAGTGGGATTAGGAATATGTTTGAGCGATGACGATCTCAGCCGATTTCTCTATCAGAAGATGTTAAGGTTTGCACAGATGCCGTAATGCTTGTGCTTCGATGAAAAAACAACTAGTGGTATGAGATTTTGGGGCTTCTGACGGAAGTAATTTATCATTGATTTCTTGTTAAAAAAACCATAAATACATACGTTCTTAGACAAAAAAGACATCGTCGTTCTGTTTGAAACATAAATCACCATCAGGACTATTTTTTATCCGCCAATTACTTCAAACTTTTAGTTAATTTTATTTCCCGTTTGACTGTTTGTCGAGGAAAAATCTGCCAATCGATTTTTCGAGCTATAGTGTCCATACTCAGTCATGCTGGAATTGCGAAATCAGCTTTAATTTTATAGATAAAAACAATACAAAATAGTATGGTAGATCCAACATAAAATAATGGATCTCCTGTTTTTCATAAACACACCGACATAGACATCAAAATAACAATAACATCTTGACATGTATGCCATCCAAAGTTGGTGTGTCACCCATTTGTCCACAACCTCTTCGGCATATGGATTATTCTTTAAATTGATGATAAGACGTGCAAAACATGATAAGACGTGCAAACATGTGAAGACATCATGATAATAACAAAAAAGTAACGTTTCAAGAAGCATTGAAGGTGAAGAAAAATATATGTAAAAAATTTAACTCACAGAGCGAAAAGTAGCAACAAATTTAGTTTGAGTGAGGAAAAAAAAATTTATTTTTTCTAAAGCCTCAATTGATTAAACTGAAAAGTAGAAAATGACTCGTATGTCTTCAAGCCATTCGCATGTTATTATAAAATCCGGCTGGTTGCTCAGAGAAATTAATTATTGTCCATACATTGTAATTTCACAAATGAAATGTTGTTTTAAATAACGAGTTTGAAAAATACTTTATTCTTTTCTCCAAAGAATCAACAAATTACATCACACAAACATTGCTTGACAACACAAGCCGATATTAGGATCGAAGGAGCTGATGGATACGCGCTGAGTCATATACGTATATATATATATGGAATCGCGTGCGTCGAGCCCACAAACGGACAAACATCACCAATAATGTAACCGAGACCTTGCGGCAACAACAATTACGGTATACGTCTTTTACACACTGCTGGCAGGCACGTACACATGCGTACACACATATCCTGTGGACGTCGCGTGCCGCCACGCGTGTCGTCTAGGTAATATAGGAAATGGAAGTGACAACTCTTTTCCTCTCTCTTTTCCTGTCTGTACTACCGAACGTTATTGCGCTGTTGGAGAAGCTGCAAAAAAAAACGCACTTCCACGCGCCACAGCTATACAAATTACAATAAGACCTCCCCACTGTCTTTCGCTCGTTCGTGAATCACCGGTAGGTAGGTAGGTAGGTAGGTATAGGGGAGGGTGGGGCAGGCAGAGCATGGTGGCTCAGCATGGCACACTCATAATATCAATAATCATAGACTTAAAAAATCGAATTTTGCCATAAATGTAATAAGAAATACTTATCCTATTATCCTCTATGCTTTCTATGTCGAAAAATTACGTTTCCGATTTATTATGAAATTTAAAAAATTTCACTGCTGAGAAAAAGTTGGCTTCATTTTTCATTGGCTTGAAACAACTCGAAAATAATAGATTTTTTTAACGAAAATGGGTGCATTTGATAGCTTAAGTCTTCAGCTTCAAAGCACTATTTTTTTATTTTATTTTTTTATTTATCTGAACAATGTTATAAACAATATAAAACCTTATTAAAATGGGGCAGGCGTAGCACCGAGGGCAGGGCAGGCGGAGCACGGCCAGCAGCTGCGGTATATATTTGCTGCACTTTATCAGCTGACTGCGCCTAACCTGATTACGATTCTACTTCAATTTTTCTTTTTGTTTCTTTTTTTTAAATATTGAATTCATCTTTAATGTTACTTCTACATTTGATTTAAGTTAGAGTGCCATGACGACCCCATCCTCCCCTATACACACAGTGCGTGCCGATGTGCGGCAATACCTTTTCCTTTGCAGTAAGTAGAAGGGAAGGAAAAATATAGTGGGTGCAATTGCGACACCTCCTCTTCAGCGAGAAGAGTAAGTATTAAGAAAGCCAATGAGAGAGGAAGATACGTGTCTGCATAACTTTGTGTGTGTGTGTATTATATTGCGTAAGTCAAACGAGATGCATCTTAGAGCTACACGTGTATGTATATATGTATTTTGTGATGTGGATGATGATGCTGTCGCTAACGAGATATTAGATTTACCTCCAGAGATCGAAATGAATACGTGTCTACTTGTGTGCTTGTAGTGAATTGTGTGTAAGTTTTGGAAGATTTTTTCGGTGCGATGATTGCTGGGTGCACGATTTTTTGTTCATTTAGACGCTAGTTAGATAAGTATGTTTATGTAAGCGTTGGCAGAACATTAAAGTAAAAGCTATACATACAGGAACCTCAATTGTAGTGATTCGTATTTTTAATGCGGAGAAATTTGTCCTATTTTTTGGGTGGTGTACTTACACGTGACCGTAGATGTTGTGTTTTTACCTTCGCTCTTCAAATCAAGGACAGTCAATTGAGTGAATCGTTTAATAGCAACGCATCCAAAAAATATTTATAATTTTTTCCGGGTGACGTATGTACGCTCGATGTATTTTTTTAGAATTAAATAATGGCCCTGCAACTAATCAAAAGCATCAGTTTGATAATATACCCTACCCTACCCGATACAGGATAAAACCTAAAATAGAGAAAAAAAAAAAAACTTTTCATTACATGTACAATCTATAAACCTTCACCTCTAAAGTAATACCTTCACCACGTATACAAGTCGTTTTTTGCGCATGTATCATATCGCGCACGTATACGCGTTACGAAATCTCTCTAGCTGCCACACTTTTTTCGTCGATATCACGATACAAAACTTACACATAATACATGGAAGCTGCAAGGCTTCCGATCGCTGCTACCCGATTACGAATATGTTTGCAAGCATACCCGTGTTTGCCTGCGTAACTTTGCTTGCGCGCGTGACTGTACGAGAAATTCTTCTCCCCCTTTTTTTATTTTTTCAATACTATTTGCGGACTTTCTTTCGGGATTATATACCGAAAAAGTAAGCGCGACTATACTGTTGCCGTTGACGAAGCCAAAAGTGTTTGCCATACGTATATGTATACCCGGTAGACGTATGAGAGTCTATAAGTGCGGGTAAACGCGTGGAAGAAAGTTGCTCCGCTTTGCTGTGTGTTACATGCGAGAGACGTTTTTGTGAGGGCAGGATACATAAATACGCGTGTACACGATATACCTACGACGTGTGTTTTTATGATGTAAGGAGTAACTGTGGAGTACATGCGTCCGAAATGAATCCGACTTGTACACGTGTTACCAATTTTTTAGCTGTTACTTCTGTTTAAAAAATATAAGAACAAATCAGTGACTTAAAAATAAAACATGCATACAGGTGAATAATTGAAACACGCTATGGAAATGTAGGAAAATGTTACCAGATAGGAGTACAAAACGAAGATTCACTTATTGCAGAGATACAGTTGAAGACTTATATGTATATGTAAGTGGATAAACCAATAATGTGAATATCACGAGCAGATTTAGAGACACGTTGGCGGAAAATGAAAAACTAGCGTAAGAATATTAACCTGGAGACATAATATGTGGAGTAAATATGAAAATTGGAAACATGAAAGTTGACCAAATCACAGAGTTAAAGACACCCATGTGAATATCAAAGGCAAACGAACAACTTAAGTAACATTCAAGGAGCATTTTAATAAAAAATAAGAACAAAGAACAAGCCATATATTGAATCAAAGAGAGTCATAAGGGCAAAAAGTATAAAATGCTTACATCGTTAATTATAGCATTGATTGAAGTTAGGCAAATCGTTGGCGATGTGAAGCAATGTTTTGTACGTAATGGAAACAAAACTGTTTTTTGTGATACGTTATTAATTATACTCGTTCAAACAAAAAAAAAAAAAAACATGTTTAAGTAAGTGTAATACACCTTGATGGACGAGAGGGTTACGTAAAACTCATGGCGTTTTATTTGAAAGGAGGTGGTGTATATGTGTACGGTCGAAATCAAATTTTTTTTTTTTCGTCTCTCAAAAGTAACATTTCAAACGTCGCGAGTTCAATTAAACTTTTGGAAAGACAGGGGTGCGTGGAGTTTTAAATAACGTGTCAATTCGATGTGTATGCATTTATAAGGTGGAAATTCGTTGAAATTAACTGCGAATTTTTTCTGTTTTCCGTACACAAACGTTCCACTTTCTATTTCATTATTTTGCGAGATCACAACGAGCAATGTTATTAAGTACACATGTCTTGCTCGGTTATTTTGTGTTTTCAAATATTTTCCATGACTTTCAATTTTACGTTAAATTTTGTAATATACATGGGTACGGTGTAATAGAAACAAATATACGTATAGGATTTCCTACAAGTGCGTACTGCGTATAATTGTAGGTGTACGTACACATCGTTTTACTGCTTGCCCTTCCAAGAATAAGTGCACTTGAGCAGAAGCTAAATTGAAACATCTCGGTTTGTTACACCATGGATAATTATAATGACTCGCTTACATTAGTGCTAATATCGCAGCTGCGAAAATCATCAGCACATTATAGGTTTATCGTATGTACGTGCCTTTCGGTAAACAGCAAAGGATAATCAATCCTTTCAAATCTTTGCCCAATACGTCCCCCCCCCCCCCCCATTACACCATCAAACGTATCGACACGTATAGAATCGGTAACATAATCGTCTTATACCGAACCAAAAGTGTGCGCCAAAGAAGATGATGGCATAAAATGATCCGACTCACTGATTTCGCAAGTATAACATCTTCTCCCTAACTCTCTGTGGGCTTATATCAGCAGGTCATAAGCACACCTGACTCACATTTCGAAGGAGAGAGGCAAGGACAGGATTGCGTTGAAGATCCTTTACAGCAGAGACGGGGGATTATTAAAAATCGAGAGTCTCCCTTTCCTCGCTTCCGATGACACGATTATCTGACAGTTGTATACGCTACGCTCGGCTCACTCGTGACGCTTGGAGTTTCGCGTGTTTTTAATCAATCTTTGCATAATATGGCATTAATGATGTCTTGGCTTTTTTTTCTTTTTTTTATTTATTTATTTATTTTTTTTTTTTTTAACGTGCACGGGTATTGCACACGGTTGGAATGAAAAATTAAAAAAAAAAATTTGTTCGTTAACTAAAAATGAAAAGGATTTTTGAAATGTGATATACAAGGTAAGAGAATCGTATAAGTGTAATAACGCGTTATTTCGCGTAACTAACATCGTAAAAATTGAGATAATGGCCCGCGCTGCCATTATACCCTAAACGATTAAGCCGGAGTTTACACAATTATCCACGCTTTGCTGCTGTGCTTTACGGGTGTAACAGAATAATTTACAGTTCGCAGACCATACGAATCTGTTTGAAATAATAAAACAGCTGTTTAATGTTCCGTGATATACTTTTATATTAATTGTTGAAAAAAAAAAAAAAAACATGTAATTATTGTTATGTAATATCAACCTCGTTTTGTGTAAGAAACAACAGAAATAGTTTTTTAAATAGGTATTTTTATCTATCGACCGTTGAAACTAATTTCTAATCCGATTAAGTTCTCATTTAGGTAAAAAACTCACGTATCAAATCAATGATTTGCTCTAGTTATCCTCATTTTTAATTTCCTGATAATTCCCCTAATTTCCGAAAATTTAAATACATCTCACCATCTATAAATGTATCATGATTAATTACAATTAGAATGAGCATCACAACCGACACGTAACTTTGTCCTACACACAAACGAAAGATGAAAAAAAAACTTTCTCCCTTGGCATCCGATTCAAAATATTTGTATCAATCGATCGATTCGAAATCTCAATTCGCATCACTGTAAGATTCATTTGCAATTCACAGCATTTACATGCACAAACGCATACGTGCAGAGACGCAAAGTCCCCATCAATCATGATTTCCTCCAACGGAGTCGTACAAAGTGTACGGGGAAAGGCCCATTATCGTACAACAATAGAGCATTTATATCAATTTCTCTCGACGCGTCGCAGCACATGCTAAATTGGCGCTTGTTCGTCTTTCTCTCTCTCCCTCTCCCTCCGATATGTAAGTAAAAGTCTCTCACAGATAATGGTTTTTTTTTTCAAGCGGAAAAAGTTACTACTTTCTACGAGTCTTACGACCTTTTTTCTTCCCCTATCTTTTTCTCTGCTCGTTAAGTTACTCGTACACACAGAAAGAAAATCACGGCTCATAAGTGGACGTACTTATGCTTGAAGTACCTATACGCAGTTGAATGTTTTCCTATGGAAGTAAAGTCCAAAGGTACTTAAAGAAACTTGAAATCTTTATCATATTTCCTTTTTTTTCACCTAACACAATGTAATGGTCTGTATGTATAACTAATAAGACTTCCCTTTTTTTTATTACACACACTTCCTGCGGAAAAAAGATTATGGCTATTCATCTAATTTATTTGTTATAATATTAAAAACATCTGTTGTTTTTGTCAAGTATGTAGACGATTTTATTAATACTTGCAAAACAACCTTTTACCTGTAGAATCAACTCCTTCCAATGATTCATCTACGTAATTATAAAACGTACTTTTTTTTGTTACAGGTAAGTGTCGAGTCACTGAAACCATGAAATTTTGTAATCGTAAGTACCACTGCATTTTATATCCAATTATTTCAATAAAACTTTATTTACGTAGAGCTAAAAATAAGTTGCACTTACAATCGTCTTGAAAAAACTTGTAAGGTCACCAAGAAATATAATTTACTATCTTCAGTTATGCTTACACTTGAGTATTACACGTATAATGTTTGTGATACAAAGTAAGAGAAAATTAAGTTTTATGCCCCTATTTATCTTACATAGCTATATGTGTAACAGCGGTTTTTCTACGCTACCCTAAACCTAGTGGTGATGAAAAAAATACTCCACGGAAGATTTGTAAGTGCAGGAGATATTACTTAAATAAGGTTCTTGATTTTTAAGCAATTAAAAGTGGCTCCGATGTTCGAAAAAAAAAAAAGAAAAAGAAAAAGAAAAAGAGAGAGGAGAAAACCAGACGACCTTAAAAACAATCCCAGAACGTTAAACGAACAAACTTGTTTTATAGAAAGTTTATATACATTAAAATACCACGAAAAATGCCTGCATACCAACTTAATACGTGACACCATCTCGAATGAAAGAGATAAAGATCTTTTAAAGAACTCGGAAAGATTTTTTGAAAAAGTACTGCTTTTTAAACTAATTTGATAATTATTGAACAACTTTTCTTAGCATTAATGATAATTTAAGATTTTCGATATCTTTGAAATAAATTTTATGACGTCTTACTAATTCTAAATTCTGAATAAAATTTGATTTACATATTTGACGAATACTTTTGTAGGTAAGTAATTTCTAATAATCAAAAGTAACTTACTTATTTTTTATAAATTATAGAATAAAAAAAACAAAGTCGTCTCGAAATTTAATTCAAAGATGCATTAAAAGTACATCAAATCGTTGTTAAAAAAAAAAAAAAAAAAAAAACACCCACACACTGAACCAAGTGACGCTAAGTACATTTTAGATATACTAATATTGTATTAGTTACAGAGGTTTGGGAGCAATGATGAAATATCTTGAGCCGCTTGATATACGCCCTTAGTTTTCTCTGACTAATTGTGTATGTGTGTGACTACGCGTGTACGTGTGTATGTACAAGCATTATACTTCTATGATCTATAGCTATACCTGCTGCATGAGCGAACAGTAAAAGAGGGGATGGGGAATCCCCCGGCCGTGTTCTTCGATTCTTTTTACTCTCTCATTCGCACACTTCAACTGTACAGCATACTATGTGTGCAATGTATATCTATGTATTTTTTGTTACGGTCACTACGCATCACTCACGTTTAACTAACATGCTTACGTGCGCCTATAGATGTTACGCATCAAAAATAAATATAACAAATTATTGTGACTTTTGTTTGTTAAATCCACTAAGGTATAATAACACTTTTTTTTCATCCAAACATTGTATGTAGCTAAACCATTATTTGTGATTATAATTTACTCTTTATATGCTAAGTGCCCCTATAACAAAACAGTTAAGTGCCTTAAGGAATCTGAAGCTTAATAATCAAGAAGATAATCATGTTGTACGAATTTTTAAAAAATTATAAAGTATAGTCAATAAAAAAAGAGGGGTTTTTTGATATTTTGATGTATAGGACCGATGAATGTATAGGTGCGAGTGACTGCGCGGCACGGGTGGCTGATACGCGCCCGCCGCCGCGCCGCTCCTAACATAACGCCGCCACACACAGTGAGGCATTATTTTTATTTATTCTGAGTGTAAACTAGTACGCCTAACCTAATTACTGATTAAGAAAAGTTTTGTCTTTGTATTTTGTTGATACTCTTTGATTATAATTATCANCGTGCGTCCTGATTCGCAGGAACGATTTCCGCACGCACGTTGAGATTTTCCGGACAAATTGACACACATCTCGTGAATAGTCCCTCGATTTATTCAAACGTGTCAGCTCTCGTAATTATTCCAGAGATGAGATATTGTCACGTTAACGGAGCCGCAATGTGTATTACAATAGCGATGAGGACGGGACGTAGACGGCACTCGGAGGTAAACTAATGATCAGGTGCTGTGCCTATACTTATGTCACTTGCTTTTACTCGAGGGATACGTTGGCGATACAGTGTGATATATGTATATATCAGTTACATGTAGACGGGAAAAGTGTATACAAGACCGCGGGCATTTGCTTTACAGATACGGTGGCAGTGGGTGGAAGAGCTCGAGTTACCTTGGCTACGGCAAGGATAGAACCTACTATGATCAGAGGAACCATTACGCATACGACAGGTGATTTATTGTGTTTTAATGTTTGTTTTTACAAACCCACCTATGTATACTCTTTTTTTCTTGCTTTTTTTTTTACTATTTTACGCTTTTGTGCGTTATTTGGATGTTTGACGAGTCATTTTTATTTCTCCTATCATGATAAGGACTCTTAGGAGTGTTCGCACATTTAAAAAAAAATCCAGAAGTACAAGTATTCGTGCCCACTACCGAGAGTAATTTATTAGAATGTTGATGATTTATGCACAAAACAAAACTCTCCACACACTTTGTCATTATTTACTTACATTCGATAGTCACGGAAGCTTCTTAAATCGTATATACACATATACTATGTCAAACACATATGATGATTTGACGGTCAGTCTTACAAAAGCCGTGACGTGACGGTAACAGTCGTCGTCTATTAACTTTTACTGCCGATTAAAATTCTATTATCTACATTCTACAACCTTTTGTTCTTTTTCTACCTATGCACATCTAATTTATACGCTACTCTTCATAATTAGAAAGACATATTATAATGGAGCAAAGAAAATTATTAATAAATCGTAAAAACAAATGATTTTCTTAATCAAACCATGAGTACTAAAATAATGATTCATTTGTTTTCTCAAAATTAAAATCTCACTACTTGGCACATGTACTTATTATTTAGAAAAATCAAAGATGCCCACGAACACGGGGGAAACGTACTCGGGGAGATGTTCAATAGCCGCATTTCAATACCGATCCATTTACCAATTTCATCAATATTGTACGAAGCGCGAGCTTTGGGCTTTGGGAAAAATAATGCACAATCACCATAAACAGAACGCAATAACATCTCAAAGCGTAAATACGTGCACACATAAACACTCCAACAGCTGAACGAAATAGACGACAACACGGTGGCGGCGCAGCTGTTATGAAACCTCGTTCCCGGGGTTTTTTTTTTTTCTAACTTCTGCAGGTATATTATACATAAAACAGCTGGCACTGGAGTTACATAAAATACCCCCCAACTGATATAATACGTACACGTATACACTTACCCTGTGACTGGCTTTGCTTACTTATATATTCTTTTTTTTTTTTTTTTCTCGTAATTGAGCGGTGAAAATGTCAGTGCGCGAAAGGAGCATTTTTTATATTCTCCCTCGCTCTCTTGTAACCAGAGTACAGAAACTAGAATACCCGCTCGTGCAGTGTGTGTATAAAATCTGTAGAGAATGAGAAGTCGAAAGTAAAAAAAATTCGCTCGGTCATGCAGCCGACAGCTAGACTATATAGCTTGGGCATTGTCTCCTCACTCTGTTCTCCGATAATTATTATTCCACCCCCTCGCGGTGACTCTATTTTTTTTTTTTTTTTTTTTCATGTCGAGAGAGCGAGAGAAGTGGAGGAAAAAGAAATTTATGCTAATACCCCAGATTTCTAGACCTAGCGCCTGTACACGCCACCGCACTTGGTTAGTCTCTTTTTTCTTTCGCGTCGTCGGCGTCTCGCAAGAAAGTGAGGATTTATGGTGTAGGCCTGTCGATGAAAGTTCTCGACCTCCTCCGCGAGGAGTTGAGCGGCGCGTTGGGGCTTGACGCTATTTAACACACTGGCGCTGGATGGATTATACATTCGACTTTCGTATCTCTCGACTCGAACCTCCAGGGATTCGATGTTTGCTACTGAAATAATCATCAGTTGTACACCGAACGGAATTACTCCCTCGTATCAGGTGGAGAATGGATCTTTTTTCAAAAGTACTTTTCCCGCCAGATGGAAAGTTGCTATAAACTGATCTATTCACGTCTGCATTCGTAAAATAGCATAGTTGCTTTTGTTTTCTCGTCACTCCTTGCATCGATTAGTCACCTGATGTATATTTTTACATCAAAGTCACAATTATCTAACGTGAATCAAGAGCAAGATATTCATCGATGGTAAAATTAACTTTCAATCAAATGAACCCTAACAGATAAATAAAAACACTCAATCTTTTGTACTTTGGCTTTCGCCCCGAATAATCAACTGAAAATACCAACGACAGCAGTAAAGACCGAGAAGGAGAAGGTAATTTAAATAATGGCACTCAGCGTCAAATTGCGCTATTTCATTATTACGACTGCTGAAGTCATTGTAGAATATGGTGGCTTTTACTGTTTTCATGGAGTCAGGTATTCTTGTCTTGCCTATAGCATATGACGCTAATATATTTACTGCACCTATAGATATGTAAGCTCTTGAAATTCATAACTTATTGCCGGACTAATTTGTTTGCTGTTTATTTTACTCTCGTCTATCTATAAATAGAATATAATACTTTGTATTGAAAATTAACGGTGCATGACTTGCGTCGTACGTGACAAGTATAAAAAATATCTTACCGAAGAAGAGTTCAGCGGTTTGATAAGAGGAAGGAAAAAGTTTTCATTGCTTATGTTACAAGTGGAAATTTTTAAATTGCGAAAGCAACGAAAAAACGTCTGGAAAAATAGTTTTGCGAGATAAAAAAGAGAGAGGCTGCCGTGGCTCTTGAATGTATAACAAAAAGAGGCAGTACTTAAAACTTTACTGCCTCCAAGGAGTTTGTGCTCTTGTCGTCGCAGTGATCCCAATAATTTTTAAGGTGAAAAAGTTTCTCCCAGCTGCCATCATTATTACCATCGTCCGTTCC
Source organism: Copidosoma floridanum (assembly GCF_000648655.2). The sequence goes on along the minus strand of NW_019379466.1, from coordinate 1,308,811 downwards.
CAGAACTGTGTGGGTTATTATTGCGTTGCGTAACAGGGTTACTCTTGTTCCTTACCTCATCGAATATCCTTTCTATCATTATTTTTGTCATTTTTATGGTCACTTATACTTCAAGATTTTTCAACTCCCCGGTTTCATGTATTAAACAAATTAAAACTGTTATCGAAACAATGTAAGCAAATAATACGTATGAAAATCATGGTGGTAAGTATACATAGAAATATCTACTGACGCTGAAATTATCTTCCCATAAACGGGAATGACGAAGAAAAAAAAACGTAAGACCGTAAGGATGTAAGAGTACGATGAAGGTAAGATATATACTTTTTTTTCTTCTCATTTTTACATTGTTGTACTATTTGTAGTACTCTTCCATTTCAAGATACGTGTTCGAGATGCAGTTGGGAAGCAATTCGGAGCTCTACCTTGTGTGTGCAGGTATATTATTTGTGTGAATGTGTGGGAAATTGACGCGAAGATCATGACGCGGGTGGCTATGAGAAATCAGTTTGTACTGATTCCCTTCTCCAGCTTCGAGAGCTGCTGCTGGGTGCACAACTAACATTTGTATACATGTATGGTTGCGTGAAATCTTTGTTTTTCGTCTAGTGGGAACGTGGATCGTGTGTTACGCTGTTGTTGTTGTTGTTCGTTACCGTCTTATAAAATTAGCGAACCGAGCTGTATTGTATGGATGTACGTATAGAGTGAGTTATCTCTCGTCCGTACATATACTGCTGAGGCATTACGTTGGGTGATTATTTAAGAAATATTGGTGCTATTATTTGAAGTATATTTGGAGTAAAAAAAAAGTTATTTTTTTTTATTTTTTTTTTTTTTTATGCTCCCCTTAGAGATTATAGGTTCGTGCCATTTTTTTTAGAACAATCTGCTTTGCTTGATCCATTGCTTGAAATCGACCAACACTTTTAACGTTTAATAGTTAGAAGCCATTTAAGGAATGTATCAAAGTTTAACATTAAAAAGTATCATGGAAAAATCATTTATACAAAATTAATAAGCTCATGTTTAAAAAAAAAAATGCTTCTTGAACAGGTGATACAAAATTAATAGCTTGTTTTAAGCTAAATATAACTGTATGTAAAAAAGAAAAAAAATAGGACTTGTGCATGTGCATACGTAATCTCAAGGGTGGCCTAAACACAAACTTGTCTCACGCAACCCAGGCAATTTATTACTAATTACTATAAAGATCACAAGACGCATAAGTATCCACTGTAAAACTGTTTAACGTATCGGTGATTAACGATAATCGCTGATGTCATTTTCAAAATTCTTATGATACGAAGCAACCATCAAAACAACAGTGTATCTTTCACAAGAAGAGTCAACTGTGTACCGCAAGCGTATACTATAATCTCAAAGACCTGCAGCGTATTTCTAGTGTTCTGCCATTCTCTCGCACACCGCAAACGAAAGTAATAGTTTTTGTACATCACTTAACATTGGGCAACATAAACAAACAGAGAGAAAGAAAGACTCGATATTTTAGACAACCGCTACTTATTACGCTATTTTTAGCTGTTGGGAGTGTAATAATCGTCCTCGCTTCTCACACTCTTCCTTTTTTTTTTTTTTTTTTTTTTCAACGCAGAAACAACAAACAGCTTGACGGGTTTGTGAAATACTTTAAATATTTTCAAACACCTAATATATTTTTCAACAAGTCTCTCTGGCTCTCTTTGTCGGGAGGTAAAATTATATACACTTACGTGCGTCAAGGGACTGCAATGTTACAACGACGAAACTTAATAGATTTTTCACGCTAAGGATTTGATGTTATTATCATTATTATTTGTTTTCGTAATATCGCCTTGCCACCTCTGTTACGCACATTTTTCGTGTACCTACAAGCGTTAAACACACCCCATGCAGCGCGCTTAAAGAAAAACCATTGGGCCCTCGCCCGAAAATCACCATATCCCACGCAATAACGTATTCCCACGGACAATACGAATGCATCTGAAAATCAAATTTCCTGCTCCCTATACCCATAAGCTCCGTATTATTCCAGCCACACATTATAAATACGCACTCGGCAAACAAACGCTTAACTTCCTACTATACTACGTCGTCCACTTCAAAGGGTTGCACCGCCTCTGCGTACTGCACGTCCGAAATCTCATAACACCATCTCTCGTCTCCTCTGCATATACATACGCAACTGTACTCCCTAGAACAATCGCGAAAAGCAGATCGCTCGTTAGAGCACCTACTCCGTGTGTCCCTAACCACACGCGCGGACGTACGTTCACACCTCCCGACACAAGGCTTGCGGACAAGTAAGGGGTGGGGGGAGGAGGAGCCGTAGGTTATTACCTACCTCCTCTCTCTGTTGCGCGAATCGCAGATTTATCTCTTTCTCTTTCCTCTTGGGCGCATTGTACGTTCGTGTAGCCGACGATCCGACTCGCGGGTACACATCCTTGCGTCCGTCCCTTCGATTTCTTTTTCTTCGACTCAGGTATACTACTTGTAGTATCGCGGCGCCCAAGGAGTGGCATATACGTGCGTCTTTTGGATATACCACCCTAGTCTTCGCACCTATTTATGTATACATATCTAACAGGAATTTCGTATCGCCTTTGCTCTCTTTGCACTGTATACCCGAGTACATCGTGTGGGCACTTGTGCAGAGCTTATCTCTCTCTCTTTGTAGGTATATTTTAGGTACACCTCTGGAAGTTCAAATGCCGCCCGAGCGACTCCACGCTTGGAACTTGTATACATCGCACCACAAAGTAAGTATACGTACTATCTACGAGAGTCGGCTAGCTTTTCTCCCACAAGGATGTTTACCGAGTGTGTCCTCGTAAATGATAAAGAACAAAAGTGTCGGAATTAGTATGCTTTGTTTTTACATTACTTTTACGTCCAAAGGGGCAACTTGGCGAGCACGTGATTGATGGTTTCAAGATTTCTATGAAAAAACTGATAACGTGACCGTGATTCATAACCGGGATCTCCATGCGCCCACGACTGCGTAAGTATTGTGTAATTGCTTTCCTTCTGCTGACTGTTTTCACTCAGATGTGAGAATTTTAAGAGTTTAATGCGTTATTTGGCTGGGGATTGCTGGATATTCTGTTACCGATTTTTTTTTTTTTAAACAATCACAATTTACTAGATTTATCTGTATCATGTCAAATGTTTCCGAATGTTCCAAAACTACATGATACTGGATCCAACCAGCAGTTATACTACAAAATACATCCAAAAATGTTGAACAAATGAAAGTATTTTATCGTTAGCCTTTATTTTACAAAAAGGTAGATTATTACCATCAACAATCTTTCGTCGTCATTGGAAAAAAATGTTAGGATTCCTATTACCAAATACTATGTAACTTGTGGTACGAAAAAATCTCGAGGCCTCCTTTCCCATATCCGTCTGTTGTGCAATTCGCTGCAGTTCACTATACCGATCTTTTACCCGTACATGTATATACATACACTATAGTGCAAACGGAGATTCTTCCGGATGCTCAGCCTATTAGCGGGCGCTTACACTTGTGCGTGTGCAACATTGCGTGTACCGCGTAATGGTGAGAGTGCAGAAGAAAAGAAAAACCGGACTAACCGGAAACAACGCGTGACGATCGAGAGCAAGAAAGGGGGGAATCGAAGAAATGTACCGATTGCACGCGTGCGCGGTGAGCTGCATTTTTTACATAACGCCCTGGGCGATTTTTTTCCCCCGCCGATCGTTACCGAGTCGGGTTTTTAAGCTCACTGACGTGTCCCTTTTGGAGGTAAAGATCGATTAGAAGAGTTTTGTACGGCATTCCAGCTGGATTTGGGGAAAATGAGTGAAATCCGAATCGCATAATTGGAGCTTTCCACTTTTGATGTACGCACACGCAAGTTCGTTATAGAAACAGCGTTTGGATCTGTTGGATTTTTTTGGGAATAATGGGCGAAAACAAGACTTTTTGTAAAAAAAGAAAACAGTCATTCATGGAATGCAATCGTGAAATTTCACTTGGCGATAAATATTGATGAAAATAGTGGTTGAGAGCATTACTTATTTGATATAATCGATGGTACGCCAGTGTTATCGCGATATCAGATACTGACCGATCGAGTGGCCAATCTGCTGCGATTATCTTATCGGGCAATTATGCAGATTTGTCTGCTCCTACTGCTGGAGATGCTTTTACGCATTAATAAAAATTTGCGTCAATTATGAAATTGATATTAATGAAATAAAGTATCCGATGCGTCCCCTAAATTTATCGATCATAAATAAAAGATTCCCACATAATTATTTTTTCTGTGAGTCAATCAAAATTGTTTTGTCTGCGAGTGTACTTTAGTATGAATGTAAGGAGTGCTTTATTTTGAAGTTGTTTTAGATATAAAAGCAATTTATAAAACTTAATTTGTTGTGCACCTTGAAAAACTATTTCCTTAAGTACTTTCTGTTTTTTTAAATTTTCATTAAATACTTTTCCATCTCTATTACCTTTTTTCACTCGGATCAAATATTATAAATACCGTGAGGCAATCAATTTTCTGTTTAGCCATCATTTCATGAGGTAAAAAATTCATTAAAAAAATATGTTTTTTCACTTCCTACCGGATGTTTTTATCTTTCTAATCAAATGGTGTATGCCTAATGACGTATTTTCGGAATTTTCAAACAAGAAGGTAACAAGTCATTAAGCTCTTTAAGAACATAGAATAAAAGACTACTTATCACTTGCCATATTTAATTAAGCATATTGAACATCACACATAAGTATTGCCGTTACTTCGTGGAAACCACATGTCCAACAGTTGCAATAGAGCAACTTCATGAAGTTTTGAATTTTTATCGTAAGTATGACTTACATAACGCCAAATAATAATATAACGCAGTATTTTATTTTAAAAAATTAATTAAGTTGCTTCATGAAATTTGATAATTCACTATGTCTGAAGTAAATATATTACTTTTTATGTATCAGAGAACAAAAATATTTGATTAACTATTTAATACTGCATCATTTTTCAGTTTGTATTAAGTCAAATATAACAACTAGAATCATAAGGGCTTTTTTTCGATTTTAGTTTTTCAAAATTCAATTTTCGTTTAAAATAAACGTTTTAAAGATTATCAAACTGCAAACTTATAGTATCAAAATTTTAACACTGTCAATTCCGTTTATTTTAATATTAACAATCGTACGTATATTTTTATGTACGTGACATTCGAAAGGCTAATTTTGGTAATATTTATGTAATACATTTTTGTCAATATTACAATTTAAGTATCTTTCTAATAAGAAACTCCTCAATATTTAAACAATAAAGATAGTAATATACATTTTGCTTTCGATTAAATAATACCACCTACAGTCAATCACATTTCTTTTTCGCAGTTGATCATTAAAAAACTTTAATACATTTTTTACTCATGCAAGTGTCTAATTTTTAGGGACATTATTTACTCCACGTTAAAAATGTGGGGTAAATCACCACTATTCAGTTTATTGCTTTTAAGCTTGGTATTTTCCGTTAGCAAAGCTCAAATAGAATTAATATTAGAAGGCTTTAAGTATTTGTATTCAGCTTACGAATATGTCTCGGAACATTCGGGAAATTTCGAAGTAGGACTATCAACCGAAGAGATACAATATCAGTCATTAAAGAAGGATCTACATGATTTAAGAATTGACTTAAAAAAGATGGAACAACATCTTCCGTATGAGATCAATATACAGGCCCGTTTATACTCACTGAGAATGAAATTCAAGGACATTGATAGATATTACAACGAGTACATCAATTATAAACAGAACAAGTCTCGGTATGAACTGGCCACTTTGGAAGCATATGTTCAAAAGACGACGGAGGAACTGCCGATTGCGATGAATAAAATTTATGATGATGTCATTGATCTGAATAAGGATAGCCTTGTTAACCTTATAAAAACTTACATCGACGTAAGAATATGACTTTTTGCAACCATGTACCGTGTAATTAAATTTTTTAGTTCATTCATAATTAATTTGTGCAGAAATTAGACCCTTACTGCGAAAGAACACAATCGAGGCAGAGATATTTTTACGACTTTTTCCGTTTTATTATATCGTATCAGGTGAAAAGTACAGTGATCTTGAAACATGCTTACAAACTGAAGTACAAAAACGCACACGGTAACATAATTTTTCCCATTTCTGGATTAAAAATTTTTTCACTAAACAAAAATAAAATTACACCAACTGCTCCAGGTCACTATGTGCAGGAGAGAAAAGACTGGAGAAAATCTGTGCGGAGAATAGTTAAGGGAACAATAAAAAAGTTTAAAGCAATCACGTCTAGTGCTGAACGGAACGTATGGAAATGTGATCCAGTAGAGCACGTGGAAAGTGAGGACTAGACTTTATTCGTATTTTTTACTGACAATTAACACAAGATTATATAATCAATGATCTTGTATTTTACATTTTGTTTTTTTTTTAGATAAAACCTTCATCGAGATGAAACTTTTTCAGAGAATACTATACAAATCCTCGGATTTTAGGCGCAGTAATGATTATTCAAACTTAAATTCAAATTGTCCAGCAGCGTATAAATCGGAAGCATATTTAGGCGTAGAACCTGTATGCGATACAAATGGTTGCTCAAGCAAGCAGCGCCACTGTCGAAATGTTGTGGGTTGCGAAAGACTTAAACATGGGGATTCAGTGTATGCGTGTCTTACAGTAAGCATAATAATATTTTTCTTGTTGTTTCAAACTGTAACTTGGAATTTTACTGCAAACTGAATTTCTCCGTTCAGAAAGATCAAAGCCAACGTCGGAGATACAGTTCCGTCAATGAAACATACAAATATTATAAGGACAAATTAGGATGGTTCGATAAAATTTTTCCATCCTTTTACTGCCCCCAAAATAGTACCCCAGTATCGTTTAAGAGTAGAGATGATGCAGAGGACCGAGACAGTTTGTATAATTCAGCTTGCGACTGTATTTGTGATGAGGTGGAAAACTCTGATCGATACATTAGCTTGGAACCCGCCATATCAGACATTGGAAACAATTTGTGAGTCAAGCTTCCTTTTTACGTAAATAATTAACCTTGTATGTTTGTCAGAACGTCATTGACTAATAATAATATTTATGGCAACAGTGTCATAACTGGTGTAAGGTTTGCTCTAGTAAATCATACGCTCCAAGTTCAGATTCAACAGGGAAAATTAAACCAGTACGGATCGATAGGGAATAAATCTGTTAAATGGAAGGATGTAGAACCAGTTCCTACTTACCGGGGTGAATACGAAGCCAAAATCGCTAATTTTACTCCAGATGTACAGATGATTTACAGAGATAGTGACCAGTACAATGGAGTTCACAAATTAAGACTAGGGTGGTTCAGGCGACGAGGATTGTATCTTGACGATATGGAGTTGGGGAAAAACGAAGTTGTAGTTGGTGTTAGGTTTGTTGTTAACTGGGAGAGGTATAATAGACACACAGATTCCTTTCACCTCCAGTTAGAGATAATGGCAATGAAATTCAACTATAGCACTGGTATATTAAACTTAAAAGACTATTACTGGTATTGGTCAAAACAACCTTCATTAAACAGGTGTGTTGACAGTATATCATTTAACATAGAAACATAATTTTGTATTTGTTTTAATAATATGAATTAAATTTTTTAAATTTTACACATGTATATGTAAAACATTTCTTCGTATACTATCATCAAACATTGTAATTGAACTTTTCAACTACCGTATTTCAAATGGCACTTAATGTACTCATCGCGTAATATACAACTACTTTAGTAGTATACCTGCTTCCAGAACTCTGCTGAATCTGGAAAAGTACGACACACCAACTTCGTTCAGTGGTGTGGAAAATACGTTAGATAGCATACCACATAAGTATGCAAATTTCACCCCTTCGGCTTATTCATCCAAGGACGCAGGACAATCCACTTTGCCGTTCATTGACATCCAGCCAGTCGTTTCGGATCCACCTGTACCCCTTTCGGGCATCGGCATGGACATCAAACATACTAATAAAAGTGGAGGATATCTTTTGTTAAAAACTAAAACATACAACGTTCTATATGAATTCAATAATACAGAAAAAGAATTCGAGTTTTAAAGCTTTTAAAATACTGATGGCTTATTTGGAACGTATTGACTAAAAAAAATTTTTATCAGCCACAATAAAGTCATGTGACAGTTTCATGAATAGAGCAATTATTAAAGTTTAAAATTATATGACCAGGTAATTGATTATATTAGACCACAAACTAAACGTGATTGTTTTTGCATGTTATGATTTGTATAAACCAATTCGGGAATGTTGATTTATAATGTAAAATTTTTCCATAAAACTGAATAAAATATTTCTGAAATGTACACTTTGCGAATAAAGATATTCTTAAAAGTTAAGTTTTTTATATTTCCTTACCCATTTTTTTGGATATGAATAATATAATATTCTTAGTATTAAAGAGGAAATTTTTCTCGCATTTTCTTGTATGCAGATAGGGATCCTTGCACTGCACTATTACAAATTTGACTTAATACGAGAGGGAAAGGAGAATAATGAGATCAGATGAACGGTGATAAATGATTTTGTTTAATTTTGGATATCCTGAGAATGTTTTCCGTCAATAAAAAGTATATTTAATTTACCCTAACGCAAGCGAGAATTTTTAGAATATGTGACAGTTTTAACTCATTAAAGCACATCAAAAAGCTGAATTAATAGTGGAACTCCCAATTAACAACTCTAGCTCGCGAACCGATAAAGCATCAACGAAGATTTGGGGATGGTAGAAATGGCCTTGTCTGAAAACGGAGAAAAATACGTGTGCTCAATCGTACAGAGAGGAAAGCCAGGATTCCTCCTTTATTTGCGTGATTAATTTGGACTGCGCTGTAACAAATGTGTGGATGAACTTAAAGGCCAAAGAGTATTTAAGGAAGTTCCATCTTTGCGTCACGTATCACTTCAGCTTCATTATCTTTAAAGAGGCAAAAACTAAAATCCATATGTAAAAAATTATTTTTACTACGGAAATTTTCATCTCTTTTAATCTTAAGTACTTTTAGGTTTTAGGAAGGGAGTTTAACGTCATCCGCAGTTCATCTGAATCTATTTAATTCAATAGCCTATTATTGATTTTTCTAATGATCATTAAATACCATTAGCTGGTACATCAAGTATTATTAACAATTTTTCATCATGGAATAGATAAAAATGTTAAAAAATTTTAGCAGAATACTGAAAGTTAAGAATAACATAATTATTATTGAATAGATGTACTAAAAGTATAAAAAATTATTGTTGAATTAAGGCATCTTCTTTGAAACATTCGTAAAACAGTTGAAATGAAAATAAATATATATATATAAATTAATCACCTATCTGAAACTATCTTAAAACATTAAGATTTAAAGTTAAATACCTCGAGAACGGCACGACTGAGTATTCATTTTTAAATTCCAAAGCATCTAAAAGAACGTTCCTCTTTATATAAATTATCCACTCTCTTCTTCCCACTAATAACAAACCTTATACTACTTTCTGAACTAAAAACAATACATGTGATGAATTTTCAAGACACGCAGCGTAAGAAAAATTTGTAGGTACTGTGAATGAGTAGAATTTCTGTATTTGCTTATGTAATTGTTTTATCCAGTTAAAAATGAACGAGAATTTTTATGATTAAACTGAATTTTTATATGATTTTTAAAGTATGCTGTGAATAATCTTTGAATATAATAAACATGAAAAAAAAAATTTTAACCTTTCCTCATTAAACATCTCGATAAACTATTTCCTAAAGTAATTTGCATTTTTTCAGTTATTATTAAGTCCATTGTTATTACCCTACCCTTTTTTTTAATCGGATCAAATGATGTAATGTCGTCTTGTGATCAATTTTCTTTTTAGCCACCATTTTGTGACGTTAATAATTCATTCAAAAAACATGTTTTTTCACTTCCTACCGGATATTTTTATCTTTCTAACCTAATGGTGTATGCCAAATGACGTATTTTTGAAATTTTCAAACGAATAGGTAATAAGTGATTAAGCATTTAAGATTACATATAAGTGCTGCCGTTACTTCGTGGAAACCACATGTCCAACAGTTGCAATAGAGCAACTTCATGAAGTTTTGAAGTTTCATCGTAAGTATGGCTTACATAATGTCAAATCATAATATATCGTAGTACTTTATTTATTACAATCAATTAAGTTGCTTTACAAACTTTAACGAGGAATTCATTGAGCATCTAAAGGAAAAATAATTATTATTGAATTTACAATGCTACACAAATGTACTTACATAGTCATGTATCAAAATATACACTATAATCTTTGAGACTTTTTGATTTTTGTCGCATTTTACTTTTTAAAAACTTACTTTTTATTTAAAGTAATAGATTGGACGATTAGCAAATTATAATTTTGAAACGTTGAAGGTACCAAAATTACGCTTGAGTCGCTGAAGTTTCTTTTTATTTTATATGCATAAACTAATATGCACAGCTTTTTTTGCAAATGATATTTAAAAGGCTTACTTTGGTAATCTTGTAAACAATTTTAATTTGTTTGAAAAACTGAAGCTGAAGACAAAATAAATTCCTCAACACTCAACGAATTTTTTAATGATTGACAATATGTATTAAGCATCATTGCGAATTCAAAAAATAATTTTCTTTCCCTCATATTACATAATCTATTTGATGTCAAATATTATGAAGCAACCTAATGGCTTATTACAATATAAATAATTTTATAAAACGAAATTCTCTGACATCTAGACAATTTCGACAGTAATATACATTTTTCTTTGGATTGCTACTTGTAGTAATACCACCTACAGTCAATCACATTTTTTTTATTCAAACTGTTGTTTAATTTTTAGGGACATTATTTACTTCACGTTAAAAATGTGGGGTAAAAGACCACTACTCAATTTACTGGTTTTAAGCTTGGTTTTTTCCATCACCAATGCTCAAATAGAAAAATTACTAGAAGGTTTTGGATATTTGTATCAAGCTTACGAATATGTCTCAGAAAATTTAGGGAATTTTGAACTAAAACCTTCAGCCGAAGATCTTCAACACCAGGCCTTAATGGACGATTTGTATGATTTAAAAGTGTTTGTAAGTAACATAAAACGTAATCTCCCGGATGCAATTGATATTCGTAACCGTTTGAATACATTAGGGGATAAATTAAGCGATATTAAAAGACGTTACGATGAGTACCTCATGTATAATAAAGATCAGTCTCTTTATGAACCTGATACTTTGATCAATTATGCTAAAGAAGTAAAAAATAAAATTCCCGATACTTTGCAAGACATTTTTGATCAAGTTATTACAACTACTAACCTACGAAATAGTCTCGTTACGCTTATGGAAAAAAATATCGAAGTGAGTACATAATTTTTTAAAATATCTATCGTGCTATAACATATTTAATCACTAATTACCATAATATATTACGCAGCATTTCGACCCTCATTGCGAAAGAACACAATCAAGGCAACGATATTTTTACAATTTCTTTTACACTATCTTGTCATACCATATGAAAGCCATGATGATCTTAGAATATGCTTATAAAATACCATCCCAACACGACGATAATGGTAACATAATTTTTCTCGTTTCTTGATTAAATTTATTTCGTCTATTAAAAAACATAAAATTTTTCAGATCGTTATGTGCAGGAAAAAAAAGATTGGAAAAAGTCCATACGGAAAAAGATGAAAGAAATATTAAAAGAGTTTAAATCGATAACGCTTCGTGCCGAACGAAGCTTATGGAAATGCGATCCAAAAAATCCCGTGGAAAGTAAGTACTGGATTTAATTTATATTTTTAAAAACAGTTAACGCAAGATAACATCATCAACGGTCTTGTATTTTACACTTTTTCAGACAAAACCTTTGTTGAGATGAAACTATTTCAGAGAGTATTATATCAAGCCACAGATTTTGTAATACCCGCGCGTACTACAAGAGATAATCTACGTTGTCCAGCGCCGCAAGAAAACGAAGATCGAGGCGCAAAACCTTTATGTCTCGGGCTTTCTTGCTCAAGCAAGCAGCGCTATTGTAATAATGTCATGGATTGCAAACCACTTGAAAACGAAAATAGAATTGATGCGTGCATTTTAGTAAGAATAGTTTTTTTTTTTTTTTCTTACTTGTTTCATGGTTATAACACATAAATATTTCGTTAACTTGATTTGTTCGTTTAGAAAAATCAAACCCAACGCCGAAGGTACAGTTCTGTCAATGAAACTTACAAATATGAAGACAAATTTGGTTTTATCGAAGGGTTTCATCCACCAACTTATTGCGACGAAGACTCTGTCCCAAGAAGATTCGTAGCCTCAAGAAATCCATTAGCCAGTTTAAGAACGTATAGACCAGCATGCGACTGCATTTGTGATGAATTGGAAAACTCTGATCGGTATCTTAGCAAGGAAGCCGTTATTTCGGACGTGCAAAAAAATTTGTGAGTTAAAATTAAATTTATTTTATAAAAATTTTATGGTTTAACAAAACTATGCAAACTAATAGAGTGGATTTATTGCGTCAGTGTTATCACTGGCGTAAAATTTGTTTTAGTAAATCATACGCTCCAAATTCAGATTCAACAGGGAAAACTTAAGCAGTATGGATCGATAGGGAATAAATCTGTTAAATGGAAGGATGTCGAACCAGTTTCTTTTAACAAGCACGAATATGATGCTAAAATCGCTAGTTATCCTCCAAAGAAGAAAATGATTCACTTAGCTAGTGACTTGTACAATGGACAGCACATGTTTGAACTTGGATGGTTAGATAGACGAGGATTATACCTTGATGACATGGAGTTGGGGAAAAACGAAGTCGTTACTGGTGTTAGATTCATATTAATGTTAGATAGAGACGATTCCGTTTACATAAAGTTAGACATCATGGCTATGGAATTCAATTACACTACTGGTCGATTAAACTTAGAAAATTTTTACTGGTGGTCGGAAAAAAATAATGTACTTAACAGGTGTGTTCACAAAGTATATTCGAGCAAGTATAAATGATTTTATACTTGTATTATTGCACATTAAACATTTTTGAGTTTACATGTCCACGCATCCCAGTGCATTGACTTCATACATACACGTGTGAAACATTTCTTCGCTCACTATCATCACATGCAGTAATTTGATTTTGAATCTACAGTATATAAAGTCGCTCTTTATGTACTTGTCGTATAAAATACAAATCGTTTAAGAAGTATCCACCTTTTTCCAGAACCGAACTGAAACTGGAAGAGTACGACACACCAACTTCGTTTAAAGATATTGAGAACAAGCCAGATGGCGTAGCACACAAATATGCGAAATTCACCCCTTCGTCTTATGCATCCAAAGACGCTGGACAATCCACTTTGCCTTTCATTGACATCCAGCCAGTAGTTTCGCGCCCACCTGTACCTCTTTCTGGTATCAGTATGGACATCAAGCGTCATAAGAAAAGTGGAGGATATCTTATATTGAAAACGACAACATATGACGTATTGTGGGAATTCAATAATACATCCAAACAATTGAAGTTGGAAAGGTTTTAAAACACTCTTGACATATTTAAGTTGTATTGAATGGAGTAATTGGTTTTACAAAATTTCCATCATGAACAATGAATTGTCATGCAAATATCTTGTGAATAAAATAATTGTTAAATTTTATAAGTATTTAACCAAGAAAATAGATACATGTACCTTCAAAAGTTGAGTTGAACGAATTTTCTAAAACAATTTAAGCTCAGAACTACATAAATTATTCTAGAAAAAATGAAATAAAAAAATGACAACAACGAAAAAGTGCTAACTGCAAACCGTGCAGAAGCCATCTCATACAAATTGTATCGCTGCAATTTTCATATTTTTATGAGTTACATAAATGTATTTTAAAGAATGCTTATCACAAATACCATAATTGTTACAAATAACTTAATTAGTAATAATTCCAAAGTCTTAAATTATTTTACTAAAGACGTTGTATAGTATTCCAGAATTATTATTAAAGTATAAAGGATATAATTGTGTCAATGTAATTCGTTTTAAATATTATTACTCTTGAGTATTATTAATTTTTTTAAACCATACCAATATACACTACAATATCATCGATAAACTCGTTTGAAAAACAAATTTGTTGAAATCCCAATATGTACGGTTAAAATGCTTTTGTAACGTACGAAAGTATAGGTAAGACTCTACGCTCCCTCTCCTTAAGTCTCGTAACAAGGGGCCCTAGGGCCAAGAAAAAGGAAACGCGAGCAAGGAGAGAGAATCTTTGAAATAACAAGTGCTGGTCATTCTCGCGACGCACCTCTTTACCAATATCTTCCCTACGTAACAGTTTTATTACATTTCTAGAACATACTCAAGGCATTTTTTTTTCTTAATCTTAAGTACTATATTCTATTTTTCATGTTGGGATGGAATTAGTATTTTTATTTAACTTAATAACTTGGAGATCTACTGTAACAATATTGTCAAGGCTATATAAATCCAACGGCCTTTAGTTTAATAAATTCTATTCTTTTTTACTGTTTTTGCAGTGTTTGCACCACTACACATATGTTGTTCTTACACGGCCGACATTAAATTAAATTTGAGTGGAATTGACGAGTTATTCGCAGAAATGCAGTGTTGGATTCAGGAGCTCATATAGACACACATATGCATACGAAAATTGAGTTACATACAAGTTATATCGTGTAAGTATATAGAAAAAGATGATACTTTATCGTAGAAAATTTCCATAGTTCATTGTCATGACTGCTCTTTGATACATTATAACCTAGAGTTTTCCAATCCATTAACTTCTCTTTTTTACTTAGTGTCTCTATTGACATGAAACATATTCAAATGTTCTTTTCGTTTTCAACTGTTTCCTTTTCCACTCCGGTAATATCATGTTACGTCACGATGTTAAAAATTTTGTTCAGTCATTGTGTCTTAACATTGAAAGTTCATGTGAAAAACATGTTTTTTTACTTCCAAATTCACACTTCTTTAAAAAGTTTTTATCTTCTTAACCACATGACAATTAATATATTCTTGGTATCATCAAAAGAATATTAATAGGACTCTATGCGACAAATTAAAATAAAAGGATGCTTATTGTTTGATGTGTTTAATAAAGCATAAGAGAGATCGTATCTATAAAACTGTTTCATTCACTTCGCGAAAACCGTAGTTGTCCAACAGTTGCCTAAAAGCTACTGAATTAAATTTTGAAGATCAATAGTAAGTATGGCTCACGTAATATCAAATTTATGATAATTTATTATGATGCTTTGTAGTATTAGAAAAAAAAAGTTGATTGTAAATTAGTAGCTTGGTTTTAGATTTTCAAAAATTATTTTCTAATGAAACAATTACATAAAAATATCACGGGTATATTAATAAAAAAATTTTTTTTAATTAGAAAATACGTGAGTTACAATTAGGTGATTAGCTTACTTTAAAGTTTTTAACTTAATTTTGTTGTAATACATATTTGATTTTGAAGTACCATAATAGTGCCACCTACAGCAATCATACTCAGTTTTTGAAATTGATCGTAATTAAGATCCAATACATATTTTCACTCATGCAAGTGTCTAATTTTTAGGGACATTATTTACTCCACGTTAAAAATGTGGGGTAAATCACCACTATTCAGTTTATTGCTTTTAAGCTTGGTATTTTCCGTTAGCAATGCTCAAATAGGATTGTTATTAGAAGGCTTTGGGTATTTGTATTCAGCTTATGAATTTGTTTCGGAACATTTTGGGAATGTCGAATTAGAACCGTCAACCGAAGAGATATATTATAAGTCATTAAAGAAGGATCTGCGTGATTTAAAAATTAACTTAGAAAAGATGGAACACCATCTCCCAAAAGAGGTTAATATACATGATCGTCTGTACTCACTCAGTATGAAATTCAAGGACATTGATAGATATTACAACGAGTACATCAATTATAAACAGAACAAGTCTCGGTATGAACCGGCCACTTTGCATACATATGTTCAAAAAACGACGGAGGAACTGCCAATTGTGATGAATAAAATTTATGATGATGTCATTGATCTGAATAAGAACAGCCTTGCTACCCTCATGGAAACGTACATCAACGTGAGAATGTGATTTTTTGGAACTATATACTTTGTTATTAAATTTTTTAATTCATTGATAATTAATTGGTACAGAATTTAGACCCTTACTGCGAAAGAACACAATCAAGACAGAGATACTTTTACGATTTTTTCCGTTTTATCCTTTCGTATGAGATCAAAAGTATTGTAATATTGAAACACGCTTACAAACTAAAGTATAACAACACAAATGGTAATATAATTTTTTTCATGTCTCAATTGAATATGTTTCGTTGTTAAAAAATAAAATTACATCAATTGCTCTAGATCGTTATGTGCAGGAAAGAAGAGATTGGAGAAAATCTGTACGCAAAGTAATTAAAAATACTATGAAAGAGTTTAAATCCATAATATCTCGTTCCGAGCGAGACATGTGGAAATGTGATCCAATAGAGCCCGTGGAAAGTGAGTACTGCACTTTATTTGTGTTTTACCTGTATATCATACGAGATATTATCACCAACTATTGTGAATTTTACTTTCTTCAAGATAAAACTTTTGTCGAGCTCAAACTTTTTCAAAGAGTACTGTACCAAGGCTGGGACTTTACTGAAAATATGGTTGACTATTTGAAAATTGAATCTTGCCCAGCGCCCAGTGCCCAAGGCGTGGAACCTATATGTAATCCTTATTCTTGCTCAAGCAATCAGCGCCATTGTAGCAACGTAGTTGGTTGCAAAGCACTTGAATACGAAAAACCAATTACCACTTGTCTTTTGGTAAGCACACTCTTTTTTTTCACAGTTCACTTCACGATTTAAATTAAGTTGTTACATTAATTAAATTGAATTAAATTCATTGATTTCACTCCTTCTTCTATTGCATTTTTCCTACCTATAAGTACTTAATTGATGTTTACGGATATTCCATACCACTTATGTGTAGAGGATGTTGACTAGCAATCTCTACCCCCTTGTCTATTAACCAATTATGAATGTATAACTCCTGTCCCAACTAACTATTTTTCACGCTTACCACAACGCTTACCATCCAAAATGCTTCTCCCTCAGCAAGATTCTCTTTTGAAAAGTTGATTTGACTGAGATTTACACCCTTACCCCAGTTCTATCAGCCATACCTCAGATTAATTACTTGATTGTTGAGTTGCTGTAAGTATAGCTTCAAAATTGCTTATTTTTAAAATTAAATTTTTACGTTTAGAAAAGTCAAAATCAACGTCGTAGATACAGTTCTGTGAATGACACAAGCAAATATAGAGATGAATTCAGTTTCACTCAAAAGATTATTGCACCAAGCTATTGCGACAAACACTCTTACAGGCAAGATTTCATGTCTTCTCGTATAATAACAGTAGCCGGAGTTGAGCACAATTTAGCTTGCGACTGCATTTGTGATGAATTGAAAAACTCTGATCGGTACATCAGCTTGGAGCCCGCTATATCAGACATTGAAAATAATTTGTGAGTCAATTTTTATTTTTTGTGTGTAATTTTTTGTAAAAAAAAAAAAAAAGTTGACTAATTATAAATGTTTATCGCATCAGCGTCATAACTGGTGTAAGATTTGTTCTAGTAAATCATACTCTTCACATTCAGATTCAACAGGGAAAATTAAAGCAGTACGGGTCGATAGGGAGTAAATCTGTGAAATGGAAAGATATAGAAACAGTTTCTCGTAACTCGTCTCAATATAAAGCCAAAATCGCTAATTTTACTGCAGATAAAAAAACAATATATGAAGACAGTGACCGATACGATGGGTGGAATCAATATAAACTTGCGTGGAACGACACCCGTGGATTGTATCTGGACGATATGGATTTGAAGAAAAACGAAGTTGTTGTTGGCGTAAAATTCGTTATAAATTGGGAAAGACGCGACGATTCCCGTTATCTACAGCTTGACATAATGGCAATGAATTTCAACCACAGCACTGGCCAATTAAACTTGAAAAACTATTATTGGCATGGGTCAAAACAACCCATATTTAACAGGTGTGTTAACAAAGTACAATTTAATATACGTACAAAAAGTTTTATATTCGTACATCTGTGAAGATTGACGCCAGTACCACCAAATACAGTTGTTTGGTTTTAAAGTTACTGTACCTAAAATCGCACTTTGTACAGTTTTTGAGTACTGAATAGCTACTTAGGAGTATGCCTTTTTGCAGAACTCAACTGAAACTGGAAGAGTACGATACACCAACTTCGTTCGATGATGTGGAAAATAAGCCAGATGGGGTAGCACACAAATATGCGAAATTCACCCCTTCGTCTTATGCATCCAAAGACGCTGGACAATCCACTTTGCCTTTCATTGACATCCAGCCAGTCGTTTCGAATCCACCTATACCCCTTTCTGGTATCAGTATGGACATCAAGCGTCATAAGAAAAGTGGAGGATATCTTATATTGAAAACCAAAACGTACGACGTGTTGTGGGAATTCAATAGTACAACCAGAGAGTTAGAGTGAAAAAATATGAGTAGTAACAGTAACTTGGCACGTAAAAAATAGCTCTATCCGTGTCACACTCTAGTGATGCATGGTCATACTATTTCTTCAATAAAATATTGACATTCCTTGTATTCAATATTTTTATATATGCACATGATATATATTACAAAAATAATACGGCTAGAATCTCTGTAGTTTTTTATGTATACTCGTTAAGATGTATTTTTATTAAATATAAGTTTTTGGTGTGAATGTCGAAAACTTCCTGTATTACAATTCCAACGTTAGATACTACTGCCATACTATTTTTACATGAAGGAAATCTGTAGTGATGCAAATATTTTTCGAACTTATCCATTGCTCTGGACGTACAAAGTATCTTATAAAAACCTCAATTTTGTTGTTCAATGGGAGCATTGAACAACAATTTTAAAGTACTAAAATATATTATTGGAGACAGCGATTTCTCTCCTTGAAATGCATACTATTTCGTTCCCTTTGCGACACAAAGCAAGTTACAGAAATAGGTTAATGAAGTAAGACTTTATCTATACGAGTAGATACTCTGTTAAAATGGCACTTTGGGAAAAGTAAATAATATACCATAAACCGAAAGTGAAACGAGTGCTGCAAATTACAATAATTCATTATTTTACAACGTATTAAGTAAAAGCTAAGTGAAAAAAAAAAAAAAAAAAAAAAAAAAAGAAAATGAGCCTTTGTACGTAAGTACATAGCTTCTTTCTTCGCATGTACCCATACACATCTGCACGCGAGGCAGCGAAAATAATGATCCTCGTTAATCAAGCAAATAAAAAAAAAAATAAAAAATTACATGTGGGTATATGCGGGGGTGGCGCCAGCTATATTCCACGTTATACGCTCTTCTTCTCTCTTTCTTAGCTCTCGGGAAGGATATATCTTTAATAACGAAGGGGAAATCCTTCTGGTAATCCTTCTAGCACGCGTGGAGGGACACAAGTACACGTTTATTAGCTTAATGTGAGAGGAAGAGGAGAAAAAAGGAGCAAGGCCGACGAAGGTCACACGGAGAATCTTGGCTTTTATTTTTTATCAATTCTGTTTCTTTTTTTGCTTTTCTGTCTTTGAAATACAGATACAGTGTGGTGAGAGAGGGCCTCTATATTGCTGGTTTTAGTTGGTTTCTCTCATTTTCTATTTTCTTTTCCTTTTTTTTTGTTCGTCGGTAAAGTTGAGGCTTTACATCTACCTCTGCTTTTTAAGTATTCGTTTCATGGTCACACTCAATAAATGTAGGTAAAATCTTAGTTGGGTGATGTTATAGTATTGTGTTCTTACTTTGCCTCGTGATCAGATTAAAAATTTATAGTTTCACTTAGGGAACGAACGTGAGTTCAATTTCTCTCTGATTAAAAGTACATTTACTGCAAAGATAGTGTTAAATTAAGGCTCTCAATGTACCAGCGATCTATATAATCGGCCAAACTTTGGAAAGGGAAAGAAAAAAAAAATCAAGAAACAAGATGCCCAGCTCGTTTCGTTCGTGCAGTCATTTACGCGATCGGCTTGTCGTACCTAAGATGCATAAAAATGTCTCAACGCACGATATCGTGCAAGAGTCCCTCTCATTTAGGATCGAAAAATGCAAATGCCGATTATAAACGAGAAACGCACGCGGTACCTTTGGCTTTTTTTTCGCAGTGTACATATATAGATTTACTCCAGGATTACACGAAATTTAAGGAAAAAACGCCTGAAGCATAAAGATACAAACAAACGTTGTTATTTGTACATTCGTTCACGAAAAAGGAAGGAATATGCTTAAACTCGAAGTTCATTAACCCCATGTATCGAGTAAGGAAAAAACTGTANCCAGGTCAACTTTTCTTATTGTTGTGACAGTCAAATACACAAAACTAGATGTACTTTTACTTGAGCTATAATATGCCATTAAAAAATATTGTACAGTTCATATTATGGTTGGCTTAAACTAAATTATAATAATTTACAAATAACTAAATTAAGTGGTATAAAAGATGATAACGTGTATGATACAGTGAAAGATAATCTAATTTTGTTTGAGACGTCCGTGCATCCACCATTTGGATAAGACGTGCACTCGGCCAAATTTCAGAAAACACTAGAGCACACACGCGTACAAGCAAGTAGTTGTGTATGCGTTGGTAAGAGAGCATGAGATTTTTAAAGTCATTAAAATTCATCGAAAGTCCGTCGACATGGGGCAAGCACTTTGCCGTATACGTAGATCATCTACAAGTGTTCCAGCTTTGCATTTTTTTCCTCCGGTCACGAGGGACCGCTTACTGTTGTTGCTTTCGAGCCTCGATCTACTACTCACTCCTCTACTATTTTTTTTCCGTGTTCTCTTGAAGGATTTTTTTTTTGTTTGCTTGTGAAAAATACGTGACGAGCACACGCGAGGATTCGCAGTTTCGTGCCGTATGGTTGCATGCCGTGTGACTCGTGTCCACGCCCAGGTGAATGAAGATGTTACCTTTTGCAGAGAAAGACTGATTTTTTTGATTTGAGAGAGGTGGTGAGAAATCTTTCAAGGCGGATGAGCGTATATGCTTCCGTCCATCATTGTGTTGAAAGAAAAGATTTGAATACAGGCACCACGCTCGCCTTAAACAAGATTTTAATGGCAGGGCATTGCAGTTGGTGACTCATGATGCTTGCAAAAGAAATTGAGATATTTTTTATCCAAAACTGCAACCACATAGACTAAATTGCGTGATTGCTTGTACGGAAAGAGCACGAAAAAATGTATGGGTAATAGTATCTGGTTTTTTCGTTTCACTCGATACTTGATGATGTGTGAGAAACTTTGTTTAAAAAAAGCATCATTTAAATAACCGATCGTACTGATATTGATTTTATTTTTTATGTATTCTAGTTAATCCATATAATCAAAATTCGGATGAACTACTTGTAGATTACTAATAAATTAAAGGATTTTTGTGTCTTCATTTATCATTTTCATGTCTTAATCAATGTGGAAATAAAAGATCTGACGATCCAGTGCTTTTTTATCTCTATATGTATGACTAATGATATACAACCAAATTCCAATGTTTTCGGCAATATTTTACATGTGATTCAGTTGTGTGGATGCTAAATCATTTTAATATCTCTTTAAAAATTGATTGTAGGCAAAAAAAAAAAAAAATAGAAGAAAAGACACATAAATACTCACATGCACTTATTAATCATAAGAGTCGAAAGAATAAGAGGAAATCTGAGAATCCCGAATTCCAAGGGATTCTTATTTCTTTTTATTTTCTAGTTTTTTTATATTTTTTTTTTTTTTTTTTTTATTTTTGAAACTAACTGCAATTAATATCCAAAACGTTAATAAAAATATTTGGCTTCGAAATTCTCGTGGATTAAAATAGTTGTATCGAAAGACTAGCTTAAAATTTTTAATTCAAACGAGAATTCAAATGACATTAAAAAATATTAGATCTACTAGTTTCATTATGCTCTATTTTGTACTTTACTTTTAATTTTATGTGATGTAAAATGTGGAAAAAAACTGTCACTTAAATAACGAAAAAAAAAAAAAAAGAGAGAGAGAAAGTCAAGCTATACTGAGAAACAACTAGCTAATGAATATATATTTTTTTTAATTTTCTCTAGTGTGTGAAAACAACCAACCATATGATACAAGAATTCGTGGGTCAAGTTCTATTATACTATCGGATCGAAACAACAAGAACAAGTTTCGTATTTATAATGCGTATCGAAAGTCACATTCATTGCTGCAGGCGATAATCGAATGCATAGATATACGATTTCAATACTGACGCCAAACGTCAGCTGTTTGGAATGTATCTTTCCCTTGTAGCACATAGGTTGGCTAATCTCCACCAGCAGGATAACAAAAACGCGTTTACCTTACTCGTGGTGTCCGCGGAAAATAAAAGAGTTTACGCCCAAGAGTCCGCACGTTTCCATGTAGAAAAAAAAAAAAAAAAAAAAAAAAAAAAAAAAAAAAAAAAAAAAAAANAAAAAAAAAAAAAAAAAAAAAAAAAAAAAAAAAAAAAAAAAAAAAAAAAAAGTAAAGTATACGAGAGTGTCTTTGCCCTCTTCTCTCCAAAAAACCTACGGAATTATCGCGGTGGAATTCCAAAAAGAGGAATCCGAGCAATCGCGCGCATGTGCGTCCTAAAAATATACGCGATGCCAAAAAACTCAGCGCCCACGGGCCGAAACTTTTTACGACTCCCCCCGCCCAGTGTACGGGCTTTTGATAAATATTGTTTTTCTCTTCTTATTTTCATCTTCCGACATTCACAGGAGTCGTTGCCAGCAGATCGGCAACTTTTTCTGCAACGAAAAACAAAATCAAAGGGAAAGAGATAGAAAGAGAAAGATATACAAACGGATACTGAAACAACAACAGTCTCGACCTGCTAAAAAGAATACAGCGGTGTAAGAGAAATTAAGAGAGAATTCGAAAAAAAAGAGGGGCTATTTATGGCTTTCCTTGAGAGAGTGTACGTAATTGCCTTTCGATGCACGACGGCGTCAGGGAGAGAACACCTCGCACTCGCAGCTTATCTCTGTAGGCGATGCGTGGGGCTCTCTCCATCGGTTCTTTATTCAATAAAAACCACAATTGACTTTCCTTAACTTTGCTGAAACGGAAACGCTTAAATTATCAAAGTTGCTAAAATATTCTCATTCTAAAAGGCAAAGCCATTTTTTTTTTTTTTTTAATAATACAGGGCTTGTACATTTTAAGTCGGCATTTAAAATCAGCGCACATACAGTAACTACAATCAATCTTCTAATAGTTTCATATTTTTCAATACCTTTTTTAATACCTTCTAACGTTATTCGTTACTGTCGTACCTATTTTTATCTTTGTAACTTTGAACCTAAAAACTAAGTTTATCCAGGTCAACTTTTCTTATTGTTGTGACAGTCAAATACACAAAACTAGATGTACTTTTACTTGAGCTATAATATGCCATTAAAAAATATTGTACAGTTCATATTATGGTTGGCTTAAACTAAATTATAATAATTTACAAATAACTAAATTAAGTGGTATAAAAGATGATAACGTGTATGATACAGTGAAAGATAATCTAATTTTGTTTGAGACGTGACTCATGCGATTACTTTGGAAATTTTACATTTTGACTTCTCATATTTGGTATACCTCCAAGTTTTTCGCCTGAGTTGGTACTTTTTTTGTAAACTGTTGTACCATAAAATGTCCGAAATGAAAGTACAATCCATCCTACTGAAAGTAACTTGTAAATGCCATCTAAAAGAAAAGTCCGTCGTAAAAGTACGTACATACCAACCCAGTGTAAGTAGTCCATGGCAGCACCTCCACCAAACGCTCATTTGTAATTCAAGCCCATCGCGCATGGCCTGTCTCACGCTTTTGAGATCTCAAATTCTCATGTTTCGGACTCATACGTACCTACTCACGAATATCGTCTTGACCATGTCCTCGACTTTGACCTCAATTTTCTCCAATAAATGTTCAAACACAACTATACTCCGTCCCGATGATCCACACGTATGATAGATACCACATGCGGGTGCCCATCCACATGACGAAGCCATACAATGATTATGCCTACTCATGCAAAAAAAAAAAAAAAAAAAAAAAAAAAAAAAAAAAAAAAAAAAAAAAAAAAAAAAAA
>NW_019379466.1:1197421-1284208 GCF_000648655.2 Copidosoma floridanum | reverse complement strand
TTTTTTTTTATCTTTTCCAGATAAAAAAAAAGAACTGAGGAGAAATTAAAGGAAAGTCCCACAGCTCATCTCCCTCTCGGCAAGATAAAAGAAGTAAATCGCACGTAGAAATCTTATAAAACACATGGTTAGGCTCAGCAACTCTTACAGCTAGAGCACGCCGGTGCTTGTACACTGTTGCAGCCGATTGTTTTTTCTAGACCCATCAGATCGATCGATCGGTTGATAAATCGGCCGGTTTATGGACGCTCGCTTCTTGGAAAACGTAAACATAATATGTACATGTATATACACTCGTTCTCTGGATAGATTCGATTTCGCGTGCGTACACTTGCCGATGATGGCACTAACTGAGATGTAAACAAGCCGGTGTTTTATTTGCATCCAGGAGCTCTATGTGAAATGTGAGGTGAGATGATCCTTTTTTGCGTACCTCGACGTGATGTGAGGAGATTTATCAATTACGTGTAAAAGAGAGGTAAGGTTGCTTGTGTCAGTGTGGTTATGGTTGTGAAAGATGTAGTGAAGAAATGAGCCGCGGAAAGTGTTGGATGAGATGGATGGTTTTCCTGTCCATGTGAAATTTGCTACGTACTTGTAAGTTTCTTAAGATTCGGATGATTACTGTAGCTGACGTGGATTTTTCCTTTGTATATACATGTACTTGAGCAACTGGTCGACTTGTAATTAATATTTTAATGATACGCTTTGAAATCATAGCACGTAATCAGTGTACTTAGATGAGGGTGTGCTTTGATTATGATAATTTTTTTTATCTGGGCGTAAAAGTGATTCTGTAATGTAGTAATCTACAGCGTTACAGTTAAAATTAATTAACTTTTCTTAAATCTAATTGCTTCTCCTATTGGAGGATTTCCAGAAAAACTATTCTGTAAAACACTTCGAGTTAGAAAAAACTTTGGATAAAAACGTAAGCCAATTAATCCTCGAAATCCAACCAAACGAGTAAATTGATCGATTGTTTCATTTACATGTGCAGTAAAAAGTCGTAGCTCGAAATTTCATCGCTGATAAAAAAAAAAAGTTGTTCCACGACATCTTGAAAATCAAATTTCCAACCAACTAATTGAGCGAATACCATACTCGAACCGAAACAGGAAAAAATCCCTCGATAAATACACGCTCATTCTCATGAGCCGCAGCCTCGTAATGTACGAACACAAAAGGATGTAACGACACGAGATTTTCATTAAAGGCACCAAAAACAGAATTCCCGACCTATTGACTACGTAGTAATAGCATACACATTCCAGTTCTCATGTGCCCCACCGTACCGAGCACAAACACGATTATTGTACCAAATAACTTATAGATACTCATTGTCATTACGCTTTAGTGACCGCAGCATTGAAAAATTTCCTTAAGCACAACAAAACTCGATAATTGATCTCTCCCTTACGTTACACGTGCACGAGGGCAATTTTCAAAACACAATGTCGACTTCTCTCGTGCATGCGAACTATTTTCGTTGTCCCTTTATGGGCTCTCCTTTTCTCGTCTATTATTCTCTGTCTTTTTTAACGTAAAAATGAAAACAAAAAAAGTTTAGTGCAGAAAGACAGTCAGGTGACATGGTAGATTTCGTTGACGCGACTTCCAAGCCAATCCAGAGATTCAAATGAGAAGGATAGACAGAGTACATTTAAATGCATCGCGGAGCACATTAGAGATCGGCTTGGAATGTCGACGCCCATGTTTGTTAGACCACATTAGTATACCAATGAATATGAGCACAGGGAAATCGAGTCACGAGATATGGGTCACGATGTTTTCTTTGCTTGTCGTGTGTCCGATTTTTTTTTTTTTTTTTTTTGCTTTCTTAATCGAGGGTATGGAAATAAGTAAGCGTATCTCGCAGTGAGAGTTGGAAGGAAAAAATGTGGCGGGACCGAATGACGGTGTTTATATAGAGGGGCTGGATCGATGGGTTTGACACCATAAGTACTGGTTGCATTGGCATGACGGGAGAACTATGGTATGGGAGAAGTTTTTGCGCACTCATGCATTTTCATGCTCACGCATGTATGTCAGAGCGTGATTTATTATTGGACGTTATTTTGATTTTTCATGGAGGAAACTTTGCGAAGATGATGTAACGTGATACTAATGATTTCTCCACCTTTTACGATTAAAGTACGTTACTCTTTTGAAAAATGGCCAAAAAAACGTAAAAATTATGTTTGTTCTTCAATTTGCTAATCTTCAACTTTCAAACGCATCTCCAAACAATCAGTCATATCGTTAACGTCAATAACGTCAACAAAAATTTCAACCACTTTGTTAAATTTTTATGTCTAAAAATTAGCGAATTCCCTTCCTAAACAGAAATAACCGCACAGACATTTTCCGTCCGAAAAATTCCTCTTTAAGTTGGTAGAACATTTTTATTAAAAGCTATGAAGGTATAATTTTTTTGTGGAGTTGAGTGCGATCTCTCTTTTTATCTCTCTAAAAATGAATAGAAATTACATGAGAATCAATACTTTTTGAACATTCCTTGTCATACTTGGCAAGTCTGACACACTAAATTGCCACTAAATAATACGTATGTACCATCTCGTTTTACTAAGTTTGAATCATGACTTTCAATCAGCAAAAACTTGTTTACATCTTTAAATGAAAAATCTCCGGACACGTACTCGTATTTTTTAAACCACGTTTACTTAATTTTGCAAAGCACCCTTTTCTTGTCATATCAATGGAACTTTCTTATTGTTAGGTGAGCTTCTTCGCAAATACGTCACACATATCTATCTACTCCTTTTGGGTACACCGATATTCGTAGCCAAAATTTTATTTTTCGATTTCAATGGGACCGTCGCGACATCTTTTTTCCCAAAAAACGTCAATCAAACAAATCCGTCGCCCTATCCTCCTTAGCTCCACCTGCTATCTCTGTCTCTCCATCTCGAACGTTTGCCAAACCCTCGAATAATTTTACTCGACGACCCTCGAGGTGAAAAAAAAAAAAAAAAAAAAGACTGCACGAACGTGGGGTCTGTAACGATGACGATGACTGACCAAGAATTCGTCGCATAGGTAAATCTCCCTCGCAACAAGGGCAGCATCAAGTCCTCCCGTGACCCGCATAATATAACGAGAACCTGTACCACACCAAAACCATAACTCAAACCACTATATGTGTCCACAATACCCATACTCACGTTGCAAATATTCATATTTGAATTTCGCGCTCCGCCTTAAAGGGAGAGAGAGAGAGAGACAACGGCCTTCCCAACGACCGCACTAGAAAAGAACGAACAAGAAGACGAGATGTCTGCAAAGGAAGAGATCACCCCATACCCTTACGGCCTTTTTCGTTCTCCTCTCTCAACCTGTTCCCCTTGGGCTTTGGCTGTTATTATTTTCTTTTCTCCTCCTCGACTATCGTGGTCTCTTTTATTCGCGTATCTGCGTACACCCGGTAGGGAGAAAGAAGGAGCCGTACGGCAAATACCGCGTGCAACTCGAAAAGGACTCGCCTAATATACGAGGGGCCGCATTTTGCTGGGCTTTTAAGTCGCTTGGTCGAGTGGACTTTAAATTAGACGCTTTCGCTCCCGAGTGCACGTCGCCAAGGTGTTCCCTCCTTCTTTTGTCCCCCCCCCCCCTGAGAGGGAAAGTTTGTTGACGCTAGCTATTTTTTTGGCTCCTTCATGACTCGTGAGGTCGTTTCGCAACTCACAAATGGTTTGGCTCCTGCAACGATAAAAGAAATGGTGGAAGTGATCGGTTGTGCAAACGAACGCGTTGCCAAACGTGCCTGTGGTCCATCGGCTAAAATAGAGTCCTCAATCTTGATTAACAGATTGACTTGTGTCACACAAATGCGCTCTTTATACACACATGACATAGAGTCCCAATTGAATAACCCTATAGTGTGCCCATTTGTGTGTTTAATCGCAGGTACTTTCAGTCTGATTGAGAATAAAGATCGAACGTCCATACGAGAAACAAAATAATAAGAACAAAGGTCGCAAAGTAGAAAAAAAGCGAGAGAGAACAAAAGGCGGCTAATTCGATACTTTTTTTTTCTAGTCCCTCTCGTTCATCATTCATCGTCGTCGTGCGCTTTCTTCGTGCCGTATATATTATACATCATCGTATCACAGCTCCTTATTGTTCGTTACACGCGAACTGTAGCATAAGTCATCGGTGGTAGCGCTGGTAAACTTTCTCATGATATCATAGGTATGTGTAGCGAGAACGCTGGTTAACTAATTTTTTGTACACGTACCCAGGCTCTTGCTCGCTTGCGACACTTATACGCGAGAGAAAGGGGCCATCGAGGCGTATGTACTTACACCGTGCTCGTAAAAGAGCGCTACGCCAAATTGTAAATTGCGCATACATGGCCCTGCCGGAGTGTCTGTGCCATGGACGGATAGATCCGGAGTCGGTGTGTGTTGTTGTTACGTAACGGGCATAGCACGCGTGGTTTTCATTTTTGGGTAACGAAATGTGGGAAGTAGATTTCGAACGGGTGGAGTTGCTGCCTTTGCTGCGCTGATATGGTTACTTTAATGCTGCGTTACGTGATGCGTTGGGTTTTGTTCTGTTGTGGTTACGTTAAGGACAGCCGCATCTGAATTGGTTTAATTGTCAGCTGTGACGAAAGTTTGACGAGCTTTGCTTCTTGGTGAGTGCAGTTTTGATTTGCTCCACTTTTAATCGCATCTCATTGAAATTTTTCGAATAGCAATTATAACGAGAAAGCAAAAGGACTTGGATTTTTTTTCACACTTTTAATTGTTCATACCACCTGGGTGGTATCAGCCTCGGATATAAATATTTTGGTTGATCTTAAGAAATACCAATCCCCTGAGATTTTATGTCGTCCGAAACTAGTCTGGCCTCTTCTTCGCTTGAGCAAGTGCGACAGGGGTCGTTAAATCCGTTGCTAGAGCTGTGAAAAAAATTAATGCATTTGTTGTTTTGAATAATAATTCAGCTGAAATTAATAGTCTTGTAATTTTTTTCTACGCTTATCGTTACGATTTTCGTCGAATCCACTTTGAGAAAAAAAAATGTTGATAAACAAGTGGAGATACGGAATGTCGATGTGACAAGAATGACGATGATTTTTGTCTCTTTTATAGAAATGTTATGATCTGCTCGCAAATATTTATGGTTTTTGTATTGTTTTGGCGTTTTTAATTATCACAGTAAATCAAAGGTTTTATTGCAACTGATACAGGATAAATTGCGTCAGTGTAATATTATTATTATTATTATTATCATTGTTAATATACATGTGAATGTATATATTTATGTGCTGGTTAAAATCATCTTCTGTCAACGCCCGTGCTCACTTTTAATGGTATTTCTATTTTTTATCCACCACTATACAAAGGATCCGAAAAATTATCGAGCGACAAATGAGTAAAATGAAAACCCTAATTAAAAAAAAAAATCATGTGATACGTAAGACGTGAAAACACTTGGGCTATAAAAAGGCCCACTTCAACAAGAATTACACTTGAAGAAAAAAAGCGGCATTCTGGCCTGCAAATGTGGCTACCGGTATATAGTATTGTAATACACACTTGCAGCAGTTGATACCCATACACGGTCCTGTGGGCGCAACGATGACTGGACGGGCAAACGGAAGAAGACGAAAAAATGTGGTGGACCGTTATCAAAATAAAAAGTTTGCCGGCGTACATACAAAAACGGCTCTCCACACGGCTCGCACGTATACGTAACAGTACATAATGTAATGCTGCTAACGTATACACTGGGTATGTGTGCTCTTTTATCAGCACACACGTGCGTACACGTGCGTACACTTGCGAATTCTCCAGTTATTTCTTTCTTTGTACTTTATTTTTTATTTTTTTATTTTTTTTAATCTCATTGGACGGGGGTGAGAATGGCTTATATTTTCACATATTTTTCTTCTCTTCCTCTCTCACTGCATTGTCATGTAGCATACGATTATTCTTCGTGTATTTTTTATCTTAATTCGAAAAAAATTGAAAAAAGATGAAAAATTTAAACATTAAACATTTTTTTGGGAAAGTCACAGCAAGTTAAAAAAAACGTATTGTATTATTTGTTGGACCTTTTTTCGAGATCAAGTAATTGCATAGAAATGTAAAAAATAAATAAATAAATAAATTGCTAATTGAAGAATATAAAAACCATTTTGCGGTTAATCATGGTGTATAGATGTCAGAAAAAATCTAATGAATTCAAATAACTCAATAGCAACTGGAAAAGGAAGAAAAAATAAATGATACAGAACACAAATGTCGCAAGCAGAAATTCCCAACCGGTAACTGTGCAATATGTGTATCGTTTAACGATGTCTCACTAAAAATCTGTACTACTCTTTTTTCTACTGTACCAACATCGTATCTTTTTTTTACTGCCACATACCAATTACAAAAAAAAATTACACGCTAGGAAATCGCTCAGATTAAAGAATTAATGCCCACGTACGACTACCACTTAGATTCGTCAATTATTTCCGATCCCAATACGCCCCGCGGATCCACTTTCACGTTCAAAGTAATCGCGGCGTTCCTCTCCACTTGGACACAATGGCTACCTAACTTCAAATAACACGTTTCCAGCACCTCAGTGAATTGGCGTCATTGCGAAAAGCTCACATGTTCTCTCCTGTATACTTACCCTTTTGGATTATCCACGAGTCCGTACCTCCATTGTCCATAAACCGACTTACCGATTTTTCAGCCGATCGCGTTCTTTCTTTTCCATCTTTTCAAATCGAAAGTTGACGAAACAACGTAGAGGTCTCGCTGTAAGCCCGTCACATCGCACATTCATATTCCGAGCATCATTAAGCTGCATTGTTCGTGATACGAGTGAATCCCTTTCTTCGGTCATTTTCTGATTTGGTACGTGGTTTACGCAAGAGTCGATGCATATTGCGTAATTACTGGAGATCACGCGAGATAATACACCTTTCATTTGCAGCTTGATTGAGTAATTTTGTTTAAGTTTTGGTAAAAAAATCAGATGCTGTACATAGGCGAGGTCATATCAATACCAATCAAACTTGTGTACCTTTAAATTAGATTACGTGTAGGCAAAAGTATATATTGTACGCAGTTCCTTCTGTTGATACGATCTTTTGCAACTCCTAAATCCTTGTACTTTAGTGCAATACTCGAACGTTCATTATATGAACAAATAAATTCGGTTGACTTGCCTCTATACGCACTCAGGTGCCGTTGGCAGGTATATCGCGAAATCTAAAATTTCTGCATTTCCTGTGCCTACAATTAATAAGAACCCACAAGAGAATACGAGGGAAAACCAAACTCATTTATCACCCTCCCCATGCCACTGTACCCCGATCAATTCTCAAATCCGCCTTATCGGCAATAAACACGCGCAAATCGACGATTTTTCCAGACGATCGTCCTGCACACGTGCTGGAACAGCCAGCCGATTCCAGCACGTTTCGACCCGAATTCCCCACCCCTCTTTCGTCAAACACGCAAATACGACTCATTAGAGCGCAGAATTTTCGATCTATCTGTTCAACCGATAAGTCCCTTTCCCTCTTGATTCGACGCACACCATACGTTTGTGTGCAATACCGATTGCGCGACTGCGCAGTAAATCTATACAGGCTACTATACACACAATACTCAGGAATCGCCTTATCTCTCGAGGAAAGAGACACACGTGGGCGCGATGGATCCGTTCACTTTTCTTCCTTCTTTCTTTCTCCTTTAAGTAGGTACACTAATCTGCCTTTTTTTTCTTTCCAGAAATCATCAGTTTGTTCGATACGTTGGACACCCCAGCCTGCTATTGTCACATTATTTTATTTGTTTAGATTGATGGGTTTCATGAGAAAAGAGGGGATTACTTGCTGATCTCCATTGCATAATATATGGGCATACCTAGAAGGGATGCGAGAATAAGAGAGAAATAGAGTTGGTTCGATGATTTCCAAGTCATTGGAACGATCTAGTTTATGGTACCTCTTTTGTTCCTTTTTTTCCGTGTGTATCGTATGGTATGTACTCGATATAATCGATAATACTGTACTTATATTTTGTACACATATAAATCCACGCTAATTTTATTCAATGGCTACTTATTATCTCTTTGTGAGATTCTTACTTTTTCAGATGAGGAGATACGTATGTTACATATCTCGTTTCTTCTTTCTTAGTTCTTTAAACTTTATGTAGAGATAATGTGACCACGTCTTATCAGTCACAGCATTAGATGAACGTTATAACTTAGCTTACACTTCAAAGTTATCTAAACTTGGATAAGTATCCTCTATGTGCACTATTAAATTTTGAATTTTTAAATCACGACAGGTTCAAATTAATGAGGTTTCACCATGTCTTTCCAACATTTCGATTATTTAAAAGACTTTGCTCAATCCTCGAGCGTGTATAAAGAAAAAAACATGCATGATATAATAGTTAAAAATGGTACCAACAATTCATGGTGCTGTATTAAATGGCTAAGTAGGGCATGAAGCTTTTCTGAAATGACCCACATACTGACCTACGCACAGTTTATCTCAACTGTATTTCTGCTGTATGGAACAGCTTGGCAATTTGCCTCGTCGTACGGCTGTACCTACACTCCATGCTCCTATAACGTAAGATGCGGCGAGGCGCGCGAACTCAATTCATGCGAATCCGGTGAAAGTTACGATTGCCACTGCTTATTTCGATGCTAGCTGCTCCGGGCGCTCCTCCATCCACGCATGCCTACACGTACATTTTTGCACCGTAAATGCACACCCAACCCATACACAGAATGTGAAATCTTAATTGTCGACCTTGAACTTATTCACGTATTCATGTGCAAACGCATCGTGGTCTACACGTTTACGGGTACGTGATTAGTTCATGATATTATGATTTGGGGGGAGCTCTTGTTAGGGGATTACAACCACACTGGTATTAAATTTAATACATTCTTAGTGAGTACTTGAATAATCTGAAGAGTTCGATGTACATTCTTGGTGTGAACTTGAGTCCCACGTTTCCTAATTTTTTTCCAGCTCACTTGTAGTACGAGCAGAATGTTTAGCATTTCATTGAAACGTCACTTGCGCTCTGACCAATCTTTACACGAAACGAAAAAATATAAACATTTATGAGTACTTTATGCGTTTATTCTATCTAATCTCGTACATAGCTTGCATGTAGGTTGATAGCATTCGTATACCATTCAGTTCCATTGAACATCATAGCACAGGTGGTGATGTATGTATACATGTATGTATCCATTTATGGAATTGCAATAAAACTGCCAGCAATAGTCAATGTACGTTGCAATGATTGTAAAGCTTTTTCCATGAAATATACGTATACTCTCAAGGGTGTAGAGACCATAGAGAGTGCATTAACCTTGTGTACTTGTGTAAGTAGGTACGTGCTTATAGTCATATCGAGCTCTCTCCCCCTTTGGTAACAAAGCATACATCACGAAGAAAATTTGATAGGCAACGCTTTCGGTTGATTGAAATCTACGTACCGACTGTCACGATTCCACAATTTTCGCCTTGCACAGCGAAGCCTTAGCTCTTTCTCTATGTGCTTTCCTACAATTGTAGGCATGTACGCTATGGTCACCAGAAATGTACAAAGTAGGTAGGTACACGGATAATGAAGTACGTACAGCAATCCTACCGGTATATAAGCGACAAAGTGACAGATTGGAGGTACATAGAAGAATACGTATAGGTACATGCATACACGTTAACCTGCGGAAAGGAAGAACTACACAACTATGTTATCTACTCCTACCAATTTGCAATCCCTGCGAGACGCCACATCGTTCCAACAGATACCTATACACGTATGCCAATTTCGCGTACAGCTCCACTCTGTAATTCCATTTTCAGGTCTATATAGTTACAAGTATCCCTCACTCGATATTCACTTTCACTCGTGCAGTAACCATTTCATGTATCCCTCAGTACGTAACAACACGCTCTTGATCTTTCTGGGTAAACGAATAGGCGATACTTCGGGGAAAAATGTCCGTAGGGGGATCGTGAAGATCGAATTTTCATATCCACCATTTATCATTAATGGCCGCGTTTATTTGTCCGTCATGAAGTGTTGAAACGATTTCTGTTTTTCTGTATCTTTGAGATACAACATTGAATAATCTGTTCTCTGTTGAAAAAACACTTCTTACCATTCTATCTAATATATTAGGCAGTAAGTGTAATAAATAATAGGCACCCATTTACTTTATGAAATGTGTACGAATTAGTCATAATTACTATTCTTTTTGAACGTATACACACGGATCTCGTACTTATCTCAGATAAGTGAACTAAGGGAATTACAATTGTAATTAAAACAAAGAAACTTTTTAAACCTTTTGTGACTCTTTTTTTTTTCATTTTCCTTGCCCATTTAATAAATTATTCTCTACCTAGCAGTACTGTAACTGAACCTTAAAAATTTCACCAACAAGTAAGCAAAGTGTATGTGCGTTTGCTTACACCGAAAATATCAGAAATATGTAGGTACAAAAAACAAAATTTGTATCTTTGTAGTAGCTCTATACATACATGAACCCAAATCGAATGAGGATCGGATGAGGAAGTCGGAAGTATGGTTACATATGATCAATCGTTTCCGGGATCGATTATACCGAGCGATAATCCCTACCCTTACAAAACGCAGACCACCAACATAAGACTCAACACAAGCTTGCACGTAGAAACATCATCGTTTCAATGATATTTTCTTACAAGCTGTGTGCGTGTGTATGCTGAAGCAGCAACAGGGCGACCGTTTTGGTTTATCTTTTTTTGAGTTACACACTGTAGACTTGCTTATCGATTCCTTGTACAGAAGTATTCTGGGCTTGGGCATGTGCCCCTTTGTACGAACGAGGTGGAGAAGAGACAGCGAGGAATAAGGAGAGAATCCCTTAGCCAGTTTGGATTATGTGATGGTGATAATAAGAATAGTAATAATAATAGCGTAATAGCTTGTTTTTTGGCATAATTTTATGTACATACCATTGCTTCGTAGATCTTTGCAATTTTGATAAAAGTTGCCATCCAAGTTATCCTACATTATATTTATTCCTCTATAAAGTAAACCATAAAATTTAAAATACTCTTATAAGAACTGCCTTTTGAAATTATCATCCTTTGAGACAGTACATTTATTAAATGTATACAGTAAAACTGTAAAACTGAAACCATATCTTTGCTTTCAAAGGCAGTATCATCTTTGTACCAATACCTAATGATTTACAATCAATGATATTTCATAAAAAAAAAAAAAAAAAAAAAAAAAAAAATGTTTACGAGTACAAAGAGTACAATCCAACAAACAAAAAAGTGATCTACCACTTGACAATTTAACGTTTTAAATAGATAAGTGAATGCATAAAGTATATTATATCGCATTATCTTGTTTCTACTACAAAAACCATGTATTTTTCTTAGTTATATATTGCTAAAAAATTTTAAAGAAACTTAACTATAAATTAATCATCGTTTCAATATTTTTTTGTTCCAGGTGAGTCCATTGAATGCTAATTTTCTTCCACGAGCGAAATAACCATCAACTCCTTTCTCATAAACAGTAAGTGTATGTGTAAACAATTTTTTAGTTTTTTTATTGCAATCCATGTTAAAATAATTAAATTAAAACCAAAATCTAAAGTAATACCAAACATGTCTTTTGCAAACATAAGTATAGATCAACAGCTTTGATATTGCGATCTTTTCTTGACTTTCCTCCTCTTCAAATCATCCTCCTAAATTAATGTGGACTAAATGTTGCCTTTATGTTATAGTGATTGAACCAGCAAACAGTCTCGATCTCATAGTTAGCTGGCTATAATAAGCACTTACAACTGCTTCGTAGATACATGTGTCTGTATCTCATCAGATTTTCCATATCCAGGGCGTACTTGGTCCCCTTACCGGTAATAATACCATACATTCGCTAGTTTGTATGTTTAACCTGAACAGTCATGTGTCCGTGTGTATGAGTTAGTTCGAGAATAATGAGATGAATGTGAAATTTTTCCTTAGATATTCACCAGTTTTAATATAAACTTTGAAAATCAGATCCCTTGAGCCTACATATATCGAACATAGAGTGTGACGCGCTTCATCGTCTACCTATATTAAGGAAAAGATACAGGAGGAGATAGAGGTAGATATGTGAAAGTATGCATGTATCCAGAATCAAAGGCTTACTTGCACGATGATGAGAAAACTTTACTTTTTCCAGATTCAACCCTGCAATTTTTACTATTAGTGCTTGGTAACTTTGATATCCAGTGGGTTGTGGTTTATGCAGTACGTAATAACAGTGACAATGGTAATGATTATGACTCTGTGTACAGTGTCTTAAAATCGTTAGATACAATTGAGGTAGAGATTTGAATTTTGATGACATATTATGCTCGTAGATGTTGAGTGACACCTTAAACTAATATAAAACCCCGAGATATTTCGTGGAAAGAAGAGAGGAACTGTGATAACTTTATTGTAGTTTATAACAGTAAGAGTTTCAGTAGCAAGCAGTTGAAATAATAGCTGTATATATACTTGATTTGAATGCTAGAAATTTTATATTTTGCTGTGGAATGCAGTAGTAATGGAAAAGTAACAGATGGTTTTGATAATGCTTTATTCTAAATTTTTAAAATTATCATTATAATTACTTTATTGAAACACAAGTAATTAAAACTTCATATTAAATGTCGTAGAGTTGAATTTCTTCAATTAATAACGACCAGACAAATCAATGTTCATATAGATACTCTGGGGTGGGATATGTGTAACAATATCCGGTGATGCCATCATGGCTAGATAGTCTTTCTTTCCTTCCAAAGCCTCTAACTTGTTAATATTCTCATTAATGTGGTTTAGCTTCATCAAGTAAATTCTTACGTCATCATCTAAAAGCTTGCCCAAGATTCGAACTAGTTCTCTAAAGGATGGCCTCGAAGTTGGCTCGGCCTGCCAGCAACGGAGCATGATATTGTAACTGAAACAAAAGAAAATGGTCTAAAATATTAATCTGAAGAGATAAATTTTGAATTAAAAAAACATGTATAAACAAAATAGTAAATAATCACATATAATTGTTGGCATATATGGGCTTTTCCATCCTGTAACCCATGATCAGATTTCGATACATATCTTGTCCGTTCATGTCTAAATAAGGCGTCTCTGCGAGTGTAAATAATTCCCACATTACTACACCAAACGACCAGACATCGGACATTGTAGCGATGATCCCGTCCCTGATTGCCTCAATAGACATCCATTTGGTTGGTGCTGGTCCTTTATTACTCTTACTACAATAGTCGGACTCATAGGTTATCTTAGAAAAACCGTAGTCACAAATCTTGACAATGTTATTATCCGCCAGTAAAATATTTCTGACAGCCAAGTTACCGTGTGCAACCTTTGTGAGCGTGTGTGTAAATATACAAATAAAACGATAAAGTTCACACAGACAAGGAAAAAAAAATTTGTCATGTAAATTTGTACGTACTTTTCTTTGGGATATAAACTCCATTCCGCAGGCTACTTGAAAGGCCCAGGAAATAAGATCCTGGGTGCAAATTGACTTGTAGTCCATGTTACCTGATTGAGAATCACCGCAGATAGAGGCATCATTGAGCTTCATCGACTTATCAAGAGGGTACTTATCAGTGCAATGGATGAAGGGCTCATTCCTGGAAGACAAATTATGTAGTGTCCATGTGGCATATTTCAACACGATAACAAAACAATAAAAAAAACCATATGCAACCCTTAAGATTCGTTTCTAAAGTTTAACTTATTTCAACTCAATTTGTGTTTTATTATTGTGGATACTTAACGCTATGTACATCATATTTTATTTTAATTATTTTATTATTACATTATTACATTATTCAAAGAGTATCATTCTTTAATAAAATCATGCGACAAGTATGTAATCTCGTAATATGTTTAGTTATTGATTAGTAGAACAATTACCTCTTTGAGATTTTTCTAATTGATGAATCGATTTTTCCAGTAGATAGATCAATTTGATCTATGTAAGTATTACGGTGATGCAATAGATAATCTTGCAAATTTCCAAATCTACAGTGCTCTAGAATTACCAGCAGTTCCTCTAAAATATGTAAAATTGGTTCTAAGATTAAAGGAATTTATCGTCATTTTTACTTAAACTGGCGTTATAAATCCTCACGTTTGTAGATATTTCTTGTACAGGCACCTAGAAGATTCACGACATTCAAATGCTTTCCTAGATGTGTCATGATTTTCAGCTCGCTCATCAGGGCACGAGTGTAGAATAAATCTGCATTTTTAGGGATTATTTTAACGGACACCGTTGTAACGGACTCATAGGCACGGATCCCGTAAGCTTTCGCCTTCATTACGGCCCCAAAATGTCCATTTTCTAATTGTTTCTCTTTAATTTGTGAATTAGATATAAGTTTTTCATCAACACATTTTATCAATTTAAAAGAAGAAGGAGTCGATTTCACTTATCTAATACAAAAGGGGTCAATTCAACTTTTTAGGGTGTATGACACAACTCAGTTTTAGAGTAAAACTGTAACTTTCATTTCGCAGATATCTAGTTTCCTGTCATCCCAAAGTTAAATTAACCTATTTCATATTGTAAAGCTGATTTTTCGCTCCTTTCTTCGGCATAAATTTTCTTTATCTGATAATTTTATAAATACATACTTAACACAATTTTTTTTCTGGGGAATTCCCACTTTATGTCGTATGGGAGAAGCGCTGCTTGATCGTGTACAGTGAGATCAGGGTTTATCAGATTAGGTGCTCCTTTCTCGAAGTACTCGAGGTCAGCATCTGCCTCCTGTTTGTTCTTCAGCTTTAAAATTTCATAAAATTATGTAAAAATTCTCTATTAAATGTTTAAATCTTACAAAGAATTAAAAGAAATAAAATTTTACTTACTCTATTCTGCCTTAGTCTAAGGCAAAAGTTAATGAAAATAAACATGAGAATAACAATGAATAACCAAGCACTCAAGTAGATTTGATGGAAAAAAATTCCAACTCCTGAAATCAAAACAACTTCTTTTAATAACATTATTTATGTCATGAACCTTGGAATAATGAAAAAAAATTAGTTCGTACTTTAGCCTGACGTAAGACTTGCACAAGAATACTTACGAGACTCTGGTAGACATATTGAAAGCTGTGGCAGTCACACGCTATATATGAGTCAGTCTTTTGAGCAAGTCTTATGCAGTTTAGGTTATCTTAATGCAAGCTAATTATGGTAGATTTGAAGTTGACTTGCGATGGATGTAAGATTCAGATTTTACGCAAGTCTTATGCAAGTGTTTTTCGTATCTTTTGAACACCTTACTTACCTAACCAATACCTGGTTCAATTACTTTTTCCTTAATATAATTAATATTTCGACATTTGTCTCACTGCAGAGTACTTTAATCGAGACTAATTTCTAATCAAATTTCTATTTCTTACTAATTTTGTTAATACATTTAGAAATTTTTCGTTATCTAGTTTTCTTTGTTCTACTCTACGTTGTTGTTAAGGTATAATAGGAATGGATTATTCAACATTACTTGGTTTCAGTCGATGCGATTCCTTGATTCTCAGAAAGTGGATATCAACTACGTACTGTAGCAAATTTTGCAAAAACGTTCTATTTGATTTACGTGTGGACTATCTTTACGTACACAGCGAATAATAGCTATCGATAGAATAAGTGTACATCTATTTTAATCAACTTACCTAACAAGAAGCTCAAAGTAAAGAGCAAATATTTCCACTGCTGAAACATTGTAATATATTAAAACTTGACTCTTTTATTAGTAGACTATAATTCGTAACAGTGGCTGCGCAAAGGTTTGGAAAAAAATAAAGGAAAGATTTTTGAGATGATGAAGTGATCACTTCTGATGGCGTACTAAAAGGTGTGTGTTTTCAGTACACAACATGGATACCAGTGATTAAGTCGACTCCGAGAAGGAGAGATACTCACGGTAAAAACTGATGCAAAGAATATCGAGTAGAGGGGCTAGGATATTTTAAGTTAACGATAGTGATTAAGATAAGAAGTCTACAATATCAGGTGATTAAAACTAACGATTACAAACTGAAATAAAGAGGGAGGTCGGTATACATATGCTACGTCTAAAACATTCAAGTATTAAACGATAAATCGTGCAAATCTAGGATATGCAGATTTGAAATATCTAGAATTCTAAATATCACTGCTTGATTATCTACTATATTTTATTTCCACTTATAAATGTATTGTCCTGATAAACACGTGAATAAACTATTCGAGGTGGTTCCATAGATCTGAAAGGCTATTTTGTGTTTAGTATAAGTACTACGCTCATTAAGAATCCAAAAATATGGATTTTAGAGATATCCGTATTATGTTTGAACACTATTTCCAAGAAACATAGTTTATATTAAAGAAAACCTTCTTTTCTGCATGTCAACCAAACTAATCACACATCATCGTCTATGCAATCAGCTTTACCCAATTGTTTAATGCATTTCCAATATGCAAGAGGCCTTCACAAAAGACATATTATTCAACTCAAAAGAATAATTGAAAATAAATCTTATTCCACAATTTTTCCAACTCTTATCAACACGAACTTTATGGATTTTGTAAGTACGTAACAATTCTAATTCCACTATTGGATTTACAATACATCGATGAATAATTTGAAAATTATATTAAACAGACTTGATCATTTTTCGACTCACCAGTACTTAGAAATAAGTTCAGCCCAACAGAAAGTTATGTTTAGGGTATTTATTCGCCTCGTATCACAAAAGACAAAAGATAACTACGACAAGTTGTCAGTGAAAAAAAGGAACTTAACAGTTCAGAGAATGGAATATTACTGGCTTAAACTAAAAACTACTATACGACGATAACGGCAACTCCAAAATTGTTAGTCTACTTCGCGTGCAGGTCATGTGAGCTTATTTAAAATTAATTCTTTCAACATTCAAGCGATGTGGTAACTTTTCAGAATTTTTGTAATGTATGTAGACAGCTTTTTGTTTTTTCAAGCTGACAAACAACTTTTACTCCAAATTACAGCTAAAATATTTATCATTTTTAGTCGAAACTTGTTAAAGACTCTCGTCCATTTTTAAGTATTTCATCATTTGGAAAATTATCTAGATTAGAATGTTCTACGTATTTTGGATACAAAAATAAAATAACTTACAAGACTTTACAACATACATGATGCATTATACTAATATTTGTAGTATCACAAAAAAAATTCATAGCTAATTCTTTTGGACTTGCACGCACATCATTCGATTTGCAGTGTTGATAATCACACTGTAGTACTACAGGTCATACTACAGGTACTGTCTCTGATTTTCGTGCCTGAAAAATCTCATTTTTATTTTTACATTCATACGAAATGTGCGTAGAAAAATAATGGGATACAAGTCAAATTTCTCCTTTGCAAATGAGATCCTTCAAATCTACATATGCGCACATAAAGTATAGAGTAAGATACGCCAGATCTTCTAAAGGAAATACATATGAGGGGTTAGAGGCAAGTGTGTGAAAGTGTAGATGTACACATAGACCAACAGACTTACTTTCTCGGTGTTGAGCCAACTTCACTTTCCAAAGATTGAAGTCTGCAATTTTCGCTGCTGGTACTTAATAACTTTGATACAAAGTGAGTCATATGGTGCATACAAACGATAGCAATGGCGATGATAATGGTTTTAATATTGGGTATACCCTTCCGTTTGGCCACTTTACGTGTATTCATTTTATAAGTAAAAATACAAAGTGTCAGACAGACAATACAGATTAAGCATTTAATTTTTAGTTGATTACTTTTTTGGTTTACTAAAAAAAAAAAAAAAAAAANAAAAAAAAAAAAAAAAAAAAAAAAAAAAAAAAAAAAAAATCACCCTGGAAGACTTTCATTCCTTTCCAAGAAAAGCTCTATGGTATTTCAATGCATAGGTCTGCAAAATATATGGTACCTAAGAATGCCTTAGACGAAGGTTAGAAAGAGAGGTTAAACGACTGTGGCCTGGAATATTGATGCAACACCACGCACGTGCATCATACACATAGCTTCTCGGTGATTGTTGTACAGAGAGCGAAGAATCCCTTTCTTCTTCTTCTTCGTCCTTTTCTCCCTCTCCCCGTCACCCACACACGTGTATACACTAGCATCCGTCGACTGCGATTCCGTAACCACATTTCGATCACATGTCTAATCATTTCGAAAGCATAACACATGTACACGCTACGACTCCTCTCTCTCTCTCTCTCTCTCTTTCTTCACTCGCTAGGCTCAGATCTCTTTTTAATGAATAAAAAGATGGTTTGAATTAATTGCGAACGTTCGCAGGAAAATATTTTTCTTGGTCTTCTAGGCTCTGCTTTTCAGCGCTCCTGCCAGCACACGTGTAATTGATCTATTTCAGGGATCTAGAATCAATGGTCGTAAGTGCATACAGAAATGCGATCTATGCAGCCCAGAATAAAAGAACCATACAACAGCCGTGGCTGTGGATGCATTGTTATTTTCGTTACACGTAATTGAATGTGAAACAAATTGGGCCTCTCTCTCTTTTCTTGCAACTCTAGAGCGTCGATTGCATAAATCGGCATCTTTTAGTTTTTGTAGCCTACTCGAGATACTCCAATTTTTGTTTTCTTCCTGCGGTGACTTTGGAATCAACCGTTTGCTGGTGCGCCTATGGGAAATTTCTCTTGAAATCAAACTTTTCTTCCATGTAAAATGAGGGTCCAGTTGGTTGGTAGCCACGAAAGTTTTTATGCTGCCCATGACAGGGTCCAAAAAATATCAAGCGTTTATTTTCTTCTTGAGAGATACAACTGTTAACATTCGTGAATAAATACAGATGAACTCTTTTTTTTAATTGATGTATTTTAGGAAGATGTTCATCGTTATTTTAATTTCTTTTATTCTTTAGATGTGATGTGACCTTTACATTATAAAATATATTGCTCATGAATTTTATAAGAGACCATCTTCAACCGATAA
Source organism: Copidosoma floridanum (assembly GCF_000648655.2). The sequence goes on along the minus strand of NW_019379466.1, from coordinate 1,265,168 downwards.
GCTAATATCAAGACTTAGTCGAGAATGTTGAGAAAAATTTATTCTAATGACATCAGGCATTTTTTTCACAAATGAAGCGCTCGTGTGTTTCTAACTAAACTTCGCTAAAGTTCATTGTTATCTCTTTATCAGTAACGACATAAAATTACCAAAAAAAAGTAAAATACATTTTAAAAAATTTTTGATGTGAAACATGCGCCAGTGATTTTATCACTATCTTGTTGTAAGCATCATTGAAACTAATTTAGATAAAAAAAAAAAATTTCCAGCCGATGCAGTTTGCTAAAAAAATTACAGTGCTTTTAAAACCAGAAAAACTCCAGCTCAGAATTGAGTACTTGATAATTTAAAAATTAATTTCCAAGCCGATTTAATTCTAAATTCCCTAAAAAAACTGAATAGCGTTAATTCATTGATTTCCATAACGATTTGCTTCAACTTTTATTTCCTGTTCTAACGAGAGTACACGTTAAAATGCCCGTTAGTCTCGTCACTCGCGCCCGCGTACACATCATCATAAAGTCAAATGGACTCTTCACTGCATGCAACGTGAGCACCACCCCCGCCTTTCTCCCATAGCTCAGCCCAAACTTTTTCTCTCTTTCTCAACACAGCGCGCTCCCCATTCTACTTTTCCAAGCATTTTTTACACTCTCCTTTATGACTTTATTACATTCCCACCTCCTCGGAAATGCAACACGTACACCTCACGAAAGTTGCCAGTTTGTCTTACTCTACTTCGCGCACGTTGTACATAACTTTCTTACAACTTTCCTGCGGCTCCTCGTGCCAGTTGTGCAGTGCAGCTGCTTTGGGTTTTACGGCGCAATACAATTACCACAACGACTCTTTTACGTTATCACTCGTAGCAAAAAAAAATAAATAAATAAAATCAATTTCATCCTAAAAAAAGATTGCGCAATCCTACAAATTTGCCGTCCGATTTTTCTCGCAGAGGAAAATTTTCGAGCGCGCCAGTTTAGCAACAGGGACGATCGAGCGCGGCGTCTCCGGTATATACCCTCGGCAGCTCGTCATCTTCACGTTCCCAACTCTCCGCTCGCTATTAATCTCGACTCGTTGCGTTGCAGAAACTTTAGAGTCGCTCGTTGCTCGCAATGCTGCATTCGCTCCACTTTGCATGCTCTCACTTTGAGCTGTGATCGCGATGAGCGAGATCGAGTTTGCGAAAGTGCGAGGCGCGTTTTGAAACTGCACTGGCAATGTCGAAGATGAACGGGAAAGTATCCTGTGCGTGTGTATTATCTCGACTTTTTTTTTTTTTTTTTTTTTTTTTTTTTCTTTTTTTTTAGAGACACTGCGATGATCTCTAAGGGAACGAGACTACCTTTGGTGCAACGCGTTATCGGTGCTCCTAAGTTGTTTCTATTATTGTATCGCGAACGAGATACGAAGAAAGAAAAAGAAAATCCGTCGACTAATTGACGCCATAACTGAGAAATGATTCGCAATGCGAATTTTTTATGTATCTTTTTTTTTTTTCTCTCTTCTTGTCTTCGGGTTGTGTCGGAGAACACATGTTCATCCGTGCTCGCGAGACTTTGCGTTTGATTTAACTTGAATTATTTTCAGTATTTTTTATTTGTTGTTAGTTATCAGGCAAAAAAATCAGATACCAATGCATACGTTTATCCTTTACCAATATTTTAATAAGCATATACCGTAATGATTATATTTTTAATGACACTAATATACGAGTTTCCCTTAGTCTTTAACATAATATTAATTTGAGAAAAAAATTGATACATTCTTCAAAAGAAGTAAATTTTAATTGTGAGGTTCTAAATAACTTGCTGATCAATTTATAATAATCCACAAAATTGTCTCTGTTTATTTATTTATTTATTTACTTTTTTTTTTCCAGGCAGTATATTGCACACGTTTCCTCCATTAGCGTCGATTTCACTTCGGCTTTTCTCACGCAAAGCGTGCGCGTACATGTGTCGGTGGTGCGAGAGAATTCCCCTTACAAAATCGAGCGTAAGTCATCGAGTGCGTAGATGTTAACTCTATATAGTAGTAGATGGAGAAAAAGAAGGCCAGATTTTTTCGAGGAATTTTAATGGTCTTCTAATTCCCATAGGTTTTCGCGCGCGAAACGATGTCTTTTTCATCATCATCAGTTTTTTCTTAACTAGAGGCCAGCTATTTTTATGACTTATTTCACGTGAGAAATAGACTACGAGTTTCAAATTTTTTTCTTTACAAATTTTTTTATTAATAAAAAGAAATATGTTGATAGCTTAAAATAAAATTAAATATCTTAATAATTAAAAAACTACTGTGCTAAGTACTTTCTCAAGAAGATTTTTTTTTTAATGCTTACTAATTTTTATTTTTTTTGCCACAATTTTTACCTTATCAAACAATGAATTATCATTTAAAAGAAATTTCAGTCGCGAGAATTTTCAAAAAAATTATTCTATACAAACAAAAAAAACAAGTGTGTGGCTGAAAGTTGCAGTTTTCGATGTTTTGCTCTCACTATTCTGAGTAAAATATTTAACCAAGAAGCAACTTTATGTGAAATTCCAAAAGGTACTTTTTTTTGCTTAGTAATAGATTAATACATTTACGTTTATCAACCAAAAAAAGGGGGGAGTAAAATTTTTCTTGTCTAAAAAAAATGGATCAGTCTCAAACATTATTATAACCAAGCCAAAGCCATCAATCACCTCACGGTTGGAACGATGAATGATTCAAGACCTAAAAAACGAGAGCAAAACCTCCTTTCATCCTATTGTTGTCCAGTCACGAAAAAAAGTCACACACGCACCTAAAAACCGTACACTCCCTCTAGACTAGAAAGAAAAAAATCACAGCCCCAAGATTATACAATGTCCCGCGCCCGTAATAATCGAACGCACCAGCCAAGAAGCCCTTCCACGGTCTGCAATGATTTTCGCGCACGTAATCCCCAACGACCTATCAATTACGGCGCAGGAGCCGCGAGAAAAATCATGCCGCTCGGCGCTGGGGAACAACCACAACAACACGACGCACACGCTCACCCACGTCGTGTCCCTGCGGTAGGCGTTGCATTAACAAATGTATAAAGGAGCTGTAACCCCCTACCCTCGACAAAGAGCCATATACCACGTATAATATACACCTATGAGATATATAGAGATACACCAAAGTAGCGCAAAAAAAAAAGAATGAGCAGAGAGCAGCGCGCTAATTATCCGGGAGGCCGGACGGGAGCTGATCGTTAAGAGTAAAACAGCTGCTGCTGCTGCTGTTGCTCGGATAATTGACGTCAATCGCAATTTAGGCCCACCACTGGCCCAAGATCCTTGCTCTCCTGTACATACGTAGCCACAGGAGTGTAAAACCAACGCTGGTTTTTCCCATAGAGAACAGAGGAGTGTAGCACCCAATGTATAAATATATAGTCTTATGATTCGGGACTGTACGCGGGGACTGATGTATGTGAGGTGTGTATATCGGCGTGGGACTCGTTGTTCCTGCCGCGCGCGATACTGTACGTATATCTTCATGCCCCTCCCCCTCCTACTCCGCTGTTACTACACTGCGCGCACCATAACAATGTTTGGCTTTGCTGTTGATGGCGCTGTTTTTTTTTTTTTCTTTCGCGTATCAAGTATCTGGATTCGGATGTCGAAGGCGTGTTTTTGCTGCTCTTCTGACGCCGGTTCGTTATTCGCGCGATGCTGTTTTAAATATTCATAAGTGCTATGCGCAAATTCTAAAGAAAATTTCGATCTACGATGGTATTAAGATATTGTACAGCCATTTTTCGCCATCACCTCATAAGTGCTGGGAAAAAATAAATTGCCGTGTTGAGAATATGATTTTGCTCTTTTTTAAAGAAGTTTATCTTTTTTTTTTTTCTAAATTTCACTACAGCCGAAAATACACTGTATACATACGTTGAAGTTGATATGAGAAACAATCGGTTTACACTTGAATAGAAAGCTCGTTTCATTTTTTCTTACATGGATTGAGTAATTGGATGCGCGAGATGGTGTACATCGATCGATCGTTAATGTACCTACACACGTTGAATGTTCTTTTGTTCGTTCGACTAATTGAATTACGAAAGAAGGGAAACGCGATGAAAAAAACGTTAATGAAGATACACTTTTACAATCGAATTTACGATGAAGAACAATGCGATTACTGCATCGGAATGCATTAATTAAAGTACACGTAGTATCAGGAAATGTAACTATCCTTCGTTGGCCGTTAAACAAACAAACATTTGATTAATTTTTTAATTAATTAGCTACTTGAAATTTCATCACGAAAGTAAGGATGTCTCTGGTGATAGTCGAATTACAATCCACTGGTATTGAGTCACGTGGAAAAGTTGCGTTGTAAGCTTTGAACGCCAAAATGGACAGGTACGATAAACACTTTTTTCGAAAGTTACCCGATCACATTTTTTTCCTCTACGTAATCCGCGTGGGTGCTCATACGAGGATTGCGTAATGTTTTTTTTTTCCCGCATACAGAGTGAGAGAGATCGAGGGGCTCTGGACATTTATTTAAACGAGATCCAATGTTTTCGAGCGACTTCCACAAAGTAAAACAACGAAACCAAATTTTAAAAGCTCACTCGATAAAAATTCCGTAACAAAATGAGCCAACTCCCTCACCCTAATGTACGCGCAATGTGATGATTCATATACCTACTCCCACAAAAGTATACCTGCAGAACGAAACAAGTAACGAAGCGCAAACAGTATAGGTATATTCATAGGAACGATAAAATGCATTGGATACTCGTCGAACTGTACCTATACGCATTTATATTCTCAGTGCTGTCGGGATAACGCTACCGCGCATTGCTATTCAGAGAGGAAAGCCAACGCCAAAAGAAAGCCGAGGCTGGTATCGATGGTCCCTCTCTTCGGGTATTTAACGTCCAAGGGGGAGTGGGTATGGAACAACACACGTCCCGAAACCTCTCAGTCGACCCGTCGTGCCTCGCATAGAACGTACGTAGCATGTACATCTATAAAAGAAAACGGAGGACACAATGGCTGTGGAAGAGAGGATGCACTTGGCGACAATGGCGACACTAACAGACGATAGCTTTTTGCCGAGGTGCATATATACACGTTTGGCACGGGACGTTTGGGAAATGTGGACGTGCGAGAAAGAAGCATATGGGATATGTATGAGTGATAGAGGTGCGTTGCGCGAAGATGCCGACGTTACTTCCGTTTGATTGGGAAGTGCGTCAGTATCTGCGTTTGTGGACGCGCGTACGTGATGTCTATTGGTACCTTTTGGCTTGGACATTGTACGTATGTTGAATGTTCTTCGTACATTTGGTGGATTAAGAAAAAAAATAAGTTAAGATCATTAATGGTGAATCCATTATTGAGGATGTAAAATTGAACATAGAACATGGAATCAAAGGAATCAGCTGCATTCCCAGCGCACATGTCATCCTAATTTTTTCTTTACCTCAACTTCACAAAGTGTCCAACAAAATAGTATTCCAATGGACTATTATTCTCGCATACTAGTAAAGTCCCTCCCCATAACTTTATTACCTGGAAACTTTGTATACAATGGCGTGGTGTCCAAAGGGAATTATCACACCTATAAGATCCAATTGTCACAAAAGCAGAAGATTAAATATCAATAAAGACATAAGGTGTAGGTATAAGTGGAGGGTCTACGCTATTGGAGGTCTATAATGATAATGACAATACATGCGACACTCATTTTGTCGTGGACATTATTTATAAAGACGAAGATAGAGAATCTGTCTTCTACTGTAGGGTGAGCACACAAGGTGGTAAAGGAGGGTGAAACGGGAAGGAATGTATCCCAAGAACGATAAAACGTCGAGCGGCGCTACAAGATTTACAGAGATGGAAAAGTGGACTCGCGAAATTTAGACGTGAGTGGCTCTGTCTTCTTCCTCGTTGTCTCGCCTCTTCTATGTTGTGCAGTTCCGTGTGGTCCCCGTGAGTATGTATACCTGTCCTGCGACCTACGACCTATACGACTGGAGTCTAATTTAGAGGCTGTAAGTGATGTGAATTCCATGGCGCTCGTCTTTTGCTCGGGACAGGAATGAAACGTTATGGGAACGCTTGACTGGTATAGGAATACTATGTTCATCGGGATGCCTTTTTTCTTCGCCCAAACGAGAGCCTGTTAACGAGGGATATTCAAGTCCATTAAACAATTTCTTCCGTGGCGCACCTTCAGGACGAAGGTTCTTACCGTCCCTAAATTGCTAGGAATGCAAAGGAGTTTCCAAACATGCGACCAACTAGGTGTGACACATTACTGCTCAAGTTTCTATAATTACTGAGTCAAAGACTCCCAAAGTTAACAAGGACCGAATTTTTCGGAAGATTGAGGATTTTACCAAATTCAGTATGTACCATATAGTTTTTTTTTTTTTNTTTTTTTTTTTTTTTTTTTTTTTTTTTTTTTTTTTTTTTTTTTTTTTTTATATTTAAGTGTTCTGACCTCTGTTGAGGTATTGACACTAGCTTTATTAAAGTCTTTTGTACATACATTTATACGGTTTATAAACAAGCTGTAATTCACAGTACAAGTATGAAGATATGTAGTGTACGCTTATCATATTGAAGACAGAATAAAAAAAAAAAAACATTACAGCTATACTTTAATATTACAATTAGAAAGAAATTCATGAATAACAATACAGGCTTCGATGATGGGTTTGGCAACTATGCATTCTATGTTAAGGGGTGGAGACAGGCCGATGTTAAACAGTTTTTTTAACATAGAAGATCTATGAACATTATACAGATTACAATTCCAAATTACGTGGTTTAGGTCTTCTTCTTCGTAGCCACACTTACATATGGTATCCTTACCCAGTAAACCAAGTCCTTTTTCATCCAATACCGCTTCACCGCACACAGTGTTGCAAGCGACCGCGTAAATCAATCGGGATGCCACGCGCGCGCCGATCTATTGTTTTTTTTCTCTACTCTCTGTATATCTTCTTCTTCTTCTTGTTTGCGTATACGAACTGGGGCTTTTTTTTGCTCTACATTTTTTCTTTTCAACATAGTTAATGAACGGCTTATGAGAATTCGTCTATTTGCTCCTGTGCTCGCGGATATTGTACGTATAAATTATTTTGTCGAGATGCGATGATTAATGAGCCGATGAGTTCTGCGAATTACTTGCCACACGAAGGAGAGAAGAAAAGGAGAAAGACGCCCGATCCTTACCCCGCGGGTTATTGCTTTGGTGTATCCTTTAGTACTCCGTATTTATGTTTAATTATCTTCTCGAATACGCGAGTGATTATTTCAAATTGATGATACCTCGCGATAAGTGCTTACAGTACCTGTAATTGAAAAAAAGGATCGTTATCCGGTAGTTGTAAGAAAATTAGAGTACTAAAGAGTTTGTCCTACATTATAAAAAAAAAAAATCCTCAATCGTTAACACTAAAGCACAGCCGCGATCGAAACAGAGAGACGAAAACCAATATCAACTTGGGACCGCCGTTAAATAAACGCTTGTTCATTACACGCGTACATTGTACCCCCCGACGGACTTACATAAACCAACGTAGGTAACGAGCCAACGTGAACTTTTATTACCCCCTGAGCCTCTGCTTAGAAAAATATTGACGTCGTTACGATACTTACTTTGGATGTGTGCACCCACACTGTTTCTCATGCAAAATAAACACCCCTTATTCTCGTTATTAACGACGCTCGCTCGGTCAACTAAATATATTATGTACATACATGCGAGCAAAGCTCGTGAGCGGTGCAATAAAGAGCTTTTAAACGAGCACTGGGGTTTTGACAGTGAAAAAAAAAAAATAATAATAATAAAAAAAATAAAACCGAGGAAAAATGAGATGGTTTTCTACGCCCAAGACAACTAATCGCGCATAATTCGCAACGAGTAGTGATATATACGAGTCCATCCTGTGTGTCAGAAGATGGGGATGGAGAAGCTCGGAAATTAATTCTCGATCCTACGGCTCATAAATCGCGGTACTCGGAGCAGTTGTCGTCGGGACGCTTGTGTGCACTGTTTTTCCTGCGAGCCTCATCTGCATTAGCATTTAGAGTATATACTTGCTCTTCATTAAATGTATTATGCTCAATATTTTCACTAGGCTGATGTCACAAGCTTTTCTTGGTTCTCTGCACGCCGGAGGAAGCTTTGCACTGCGTAAAAAACGTTTTTTGAATTGCATACCACAAGGAATGTATGTTTACTTCCCAAAAACGTACGCCTGCACTCTAAACGGCTACTTATTTAAAATTTTAAGATGAATCAACAAATACAATACATGAAAAAAAAAAATTAATCTGGACCTTTGTCACTTGTCATTGGCTAATTCCCATTTATCCGTTGCCCGTTACAACCTGTCGTTTAACACTTGCCACACAAATCACTTGCTGGTTATCGGTTGCCATGTACCACCAAATACTCACTATTCATTACTCACCACTTGTCCATTGTCACTTGCCTACTATCCAGTTTGAAATATAAAACCCAGTATACTAGGTCAATACTGAATGAGCCGTCAGTTGAATTTTTTTCTCTTTTTTTCAAGGACCACACATCGTAGAATAAAAAATGTTAGTGGTTTTGATCGACTGAGGGTTATTAATGACAAAATAAGTTGAAACCTTAATTGTTAATACAGATTAACTTTCGTACTTGTGGCGTTGAATTGACAACACTACTAAAATATCCTCACTGATGGTCCCATGGTCTCTCAGGCGCTTCTTTATTGTTTCAACGATGCAACAGCGCACTTAATCAAAGTTCTCCGTTTCCAGCTCTTCCTTATTTGCAAACACAGTTCACCGCCTCTATTTACACATGTTTTATGCATCTTCTATCCTCTCCGCTGCTAGTGTCCTTTGAAAAATACCCTACGCTCCTTCTCCTCCAGACAGTCGCCGTCGTCGTCTCACGTGACTCTTCCATGCATCATATGCCTGGCGGGGGTAAACGTACACACTCTCTCGCGTGCGTTCCCTCCTGAAAAAGGAAGAAAGCCGGTCAAAGTCCACGACGACAACTGGCGAGAAACGCCACGGGAGGGCCGTAGGATACTTGAGCAGCGAGGAATAATTGCTCCGTCGCTGTGAGTACTTTTTGCTTTTTTTTTTCTTCCTCAGTTCACTGCAGGTCTGACGAAATTATTGGCGACAATCAATTTGCCGTGCAACTCGTGACGTTAATCAGGACCAACTACCCTAGTTACGCGACACACGCACCACTCTTGTAGGCCTTTTCTTCTGTTTTTTTTTTTTTTTTTGTTATTTATTTTGTTCACACGTGTTCAGTGTCTTGATCAATTCCCGACTCGTTTGGGCGAATTTCCGAGTGTCTTTTCACACAGTTCGAGGGTATCGGCATTGCACAAAATTGCTTCAAAAGGCAGCACTTTTTATTTAATGATCGTCAAAAAGAAAAAAGAAAAAAAAATATACGATATGGTTACCTAAAGTGACAGTCGAACGGAGTATTATATCACGATTGAGTAACGCAATCGCGGACGCTCGGAATGCTTCTGGCATATGAATTTATGGATTCGTATGTTTTTCCGGCGTCGCTGAAAGGGTTTTCTTCTTGATTGCTAATTCGCGTCAATTATGCAAACACGTAAACGAAGAAGTTGGAAAAAAAAGTATGATTATATGCGCAACGCATACCTTGATGGCTGCATGCAGGGTACTGTGCGACGGTGAACTCCGAGGATTTTCGAAAGCTCGCACTTGACGCTGAAGCAAAATTAATGGATGTACATATATGTTCTTGAAATCAACTAAAAGGCATAGAAAAAATAACGTGTTACGTCTTTTTTTGGTGTTTGGACATTGATTTGCCTGAAAAATCCATCGTACGTACAAAAGTTGATCAAAGTGTCGCGTTTGTTTCTCATTTGTTTCGAGATCCAACGTAGAATATATCGGCATCGTGATGTTAGTATAGGAAAAAAAAAGAAAAGGAAATCGCAGTATTTAATCTTTAATCCATGAGCAAGTACATAATAATATAACATTGTTTCCTAACTTCTAAAATAATTTCCAAGTTATGTCAGACACAGGTACTTTGGTATAACCGATCGAGACCACACCTTAGAAACGAAAATTAGCAAATAACTTCACCCATAGTGCACGTTATACACACATAGCAAAGCTCATCGCAACAGAATTAGAGGCTGCATCGATGCGGAGTCGAGATAATCAATGAGGCTTCATACACAAAGCATCGTGTATTGGTACAATAGACAGCTGCGCGGTAAAATTTTATTCTCTCCTTGCTCTTCGTAGTCTATTGCATATCTGGGCTGTGTGTGTAGGTACACACACGAAAGAAGTATAGCGTGAGAGACAAAGCCATCTGGCTAGATGTAAACGTATAGAAGACAAAAAGGGTATAGGTGATTCTCTCTTTCATCGTATGGTGTATATCGGTAAGATTAAGCTGAAAGTTTTATGGGCACAATTTCAGGTTTATTATTTTTTATAGTTCAAAGTAGATATCTATTTATATACATATACAACGCACCATTATTTTGGGACAAGTTGTTTTAATCTTTTTCTTTTAAACACCGACTTTTTGGGGATAAATTGTCCTAAAATAATGGGCTTCGTCAAGTCTTAAAAGTGTAAGGATCTATACATTCACGGTTTCTCATGTACATAGAATAAATTGGTTAAACTTTTCCTATAAATCAAAAACATTAATTACGTCTGATAATTTCATAAGCTACGAACAGTCCTCCACTTGATTATGGTTGGGACCTAACTATAAGGGATATACTAACTATATTGAATTTATAAGGGTATACTTTAACTTCAAAACTCATTTATTAAAAAAAAGATCAAAAGATTAAAAGCAAGTTTTCGTTTATATATCTTTAGAAAACCACAAGCTCTAACACTCACTTCAACCATCACAACGACTCCCTTCTCAAAACACTTGATCTCTTTCTTCATTTTTTTTTTGTGCTAATAATCAGAGAAATTCGACTACACATCGATCTCTCAGTCGCATCCCTTGCATACGTAATAATGACAACTGCAATCATCGTAAACCTCTAAATTCCAATTAGAAACTGCAGTTGATAACTGATAAAATTAACTTTGTCAAGGATGCACGTATACACAGACTCTGTTGCTACCCTCTAAAATCTTCTTTTCCAATCATACGTAATACATCGAATGAATTTGTCCGATCGGCAATAAAACAACGAAAAAAAGAGCACCACCTACCGTCCACCCTTTCCACGCCACACACGAACTTTCGTGCCCATGTGAGTCTATAATTCACGCGAGGGACATATCAGAAAAAGAGAAAGAGTCCCGATCATATCTTGATACCTGTACGTACGCTTTCCAGGCACCTTAGCGACTCCACTTGTACCACGTGCAAGTGTATGTATGTGCAGGGTAACGTGGAGTGTCGATGATGGCACGGCGCGATTAGAAGAAGCTACGGCACCACCAGTCCCCTCTTCTTATTCTCTGCGGCTTTTTGTCCGTGCTGTGGTCCCTCCGGTGACAAATCGCTAAATTAATTCGATGGTATAGCCGATGCCGATATCTGTGTACGTACTTTGTTATACTTTGTAAGTAGGTATCTTGCGTCTATTGGTATCGATACTTTTATCATGGAAGCGATAAGTGTAAGCTTTGGTTTATCATTCGATGATTGTAATCAGGGCACTATTGTATATGAGCTACAACATCAGCCTCACTTGTTAGAGAATTGTGTGTATGTATGTTTCGATTGCGATAACACGCGGTTGTGTTGCCGATCGTGTTGTTCTTGTTGGTTGATTGAGATATTATATATCGTTACGTTGCCTGGCTTGAAGACGATTCAATTTAAATTTTGATAGTGTCATTGTGGCTGGACGATTTTCGATTGTCATCTACAGACAAGTGGTGACTGACGATTGTTCAATACAAAATGTTATCGATACTCGGATCAATTTTCAAGATCAGAAAGAAAGTACTGTACACCAAAAAATGAACGTATTATTCGTGTGTTGGTACTTTGTATATTTTTTTTTAACATTCCAAACATATTACATTATTATAATAAACTCGAACTTATTATCAAATCGCTACAGACTTTGACTGATTAACAATAAGTTGTGTACCTTACCATACATCACAACATCGTTTCTGATCTTTTCATGGTCTCGAAGAATTTTACCATCTCTAAGTTAAAACTTTACTCCTCATTGCCGAAAATAATGATATTTACGATTAGAGCTGTTGTAATAATTTATTGTCTCCCAAGTTATGTAGAGCCCCACCTCACAATTTTGTATCTCTAAATATCAAAATAATAACTTAAGATCTTGATTACTATAATATTTACTTTTTGGTAAAAATTATACATTGGTTCCAAAAATTTAAGCTGAGCATCCACCGTACCTCCGCAACGAGGTAATCATCAAACAGAGAATATTATGAAGAAGAAGAAGAAGAAGAAATGATTCCAGCAATCCTACGCAAAATCGAAAAATATGCATCAAAACCCAAATGACCTCACAGGCATAATGAGCAGCAAACCAGCACGTACACACACGCATAGGCCAATGGAATGAGGCCCTGAATAATGTATGGGTCGCCGGCTAATGGCGACTCTTGAGAAATAATGCATCGCCGAAGAGAGTAGTAGGAGCCTTGCCCACAAGAATTTTGACACACACGCGCCCGCGCCCGTATATATATGGGAATAAAAGTTAGAGGCGGTAATTAAGACGACCGGCAGTATATTATGCACTTGACAAAATGCAATGGAAAAAAAAAAGTTTATTACAATGACTCGTTGAGAGAGTATTTTGTTCGAAATATTAGGCGATTATCTCAGTTATTTAGTGTTTGTGTGTATATACCCAAACAGTTTAACATATTTGTGACGCTATTGGTAAGTTTTCTTCTTTCTTTTTTTTTTTTTTTTTCGTAAGCTTATGCGTATGTTTTTTGTGTAAACAAGCCAATAGGAGGCCTCACGTGGGCGAGGCAAAAAAATTTTCGTCAATTAGCTGTGCTTCGAATGTATGGTCTATTCAATAGCTATTCGATTATGCTAATTATTTGTACATATTAAAGGTATCTTTGTATGGAATTCAATCGATGTGGTATTTACATGTCAAAACAACTGCAGACTGTCTGTCCCTCTGACAGACGATTGACGCGCGGTGGGCTGTTGAGCGATATTTGAATGCTCATTCGAATGCTGAAATAAATTTTTTTTTTTTTTTTTACTCAAATCCGAGTCGAACGAAGGTGAATAGACGTCAGTCGATCGCACAGCCGAGTACAAGGAATGGAATGACTGTACAGTGTGACAGATTGAAAAAGGTTTGAGACAACCGTGTTGCAATGCACAGTGAATTTTATGGCTGGAAAAAACGTATCGTCAAAGGTGATGCAAAAAATTGATCGACATGCGGATAAATAATAGAGACGGATGAAAAAGTGTTTACCAACTTTTTTGGCAAATGTTTGTTCGCTGAGAGGAATTTGATTGAAAAAGTCATCCGATGCTCCACCTACGGGTTTCCCTCTGACGCTCGTAAATGAGCCAACAAAAAAAGCCTACTTGCGAGTGACTTTTAAACCAAAACAACGATTACCGATACCGATAACCCTACAGGCATCTTTGCTCTTGTGACCTTGATTTCATGCTAACAGAAAATAAAAATAAACACTCAGATCGATCGCTTTGTGTCTCGGATGTATCTCTTTTTTAAAGATACAAAGTTTGGTGTTTGTACACAGAGAAAGCACCAGATTCTCTCTTTTTCCTTAGATACTGATCACTGGATCAGATAAAACAGCCAAGTTAACACTCGCAGAGCTTCTCCTTCTGTATATTATACTGATGCCAATACAATACAGTTTGCTCGATCGCTCACCCGTTATCATCGAAACATGTACTGCTGTAAGATTCGTTCAAGCATATGTCTAGTGTCAATTGTTCGACACGATCAGCTTCATGTTTCTGGGCAAATTTTTCAAAAATCAAGTGATCCAATTAATCCTTGAAAAAAAAAAAAAAAAAAAAAAAAACTAAAAAATGTGCAAAGTCAGGCCTCCAAAGTACAATGATCAACCAAACGAACGTATAAACTCCGTCAAGTATAGGCAAAGTAACAATATGAGCGGGCGTACGTGTACGTATAAATGTATACGTATATACTGCACGCTCGACACCAAAAGCCAAGCAAGAGTAAAATGCTCGAGGTTACACGATACACACACACACACAACATACACATATACGTATAGAAAACAGCAGGGAGAACTCCTTCTCGCATTTTATTAGAAGTGAAAGTCTCCACCAGCTGGTGTACCCCTACACTCCATACATCCACGAGTCCCAACACACACACATTCGTACCCGCACAACAGCGTTTTTAGGCTGTGCGGCTCTTTTATACGAAAATGAATGTATGCCAACTGCCGTTGATTGCAGAAATCCATAGTCCTCCCCCCCTCCTCCCGCCCCACCCACCCACCTACTACCACTACAAATCCGAGCCTTCTTTATTTCAAGCTTTGTCTTTGGGCTCGAGCGCGAGGCTTTTCTTAATTATCTCTCCTCCTCCTCTTGGGGCTCTTTTGTGTGTGTGTGTGTCTGGGGATGTATTGTGTTCAGTGTTCTTTTCCTCGGCTCGTAAGACATTTTTCTCTGTCTTCATTACGCAGCTGTGTGTGTGTGTATGTGTATTTAGCAACTCATCCGCAGTGGTCTGAAGATGATTGTTTTTCATGCTTTTCACTTGTACTTTCCGTACATACATACTTATTGCGTATCGATTTCTCACCTGTTCAACGCAGCTGGTTCATCTCGTCTTGGTTTGCTCATTCGGGATTTCTTTAATTAACGCCCGATGCCTGTTATCTTGCGATCGTCCGCACCTGGGATAGCCAAGAGTTAATTCCTCGCGTGTTGGGTTAATTGATTGTGTAGCATTGGTGCTAATGAACGACCGAGAGCTAATGATTACTTCATTATTTCACTCGTTACTACCTATACGGGTACACACAGTGTGATTAACGATTGTTGCTGGTAGAACCATTGGGTTGAGTAAATACGTTGGTTTGTTGAAACTTCATCAGTTTTACTTGTTGTCATGGGAAAATGATCAGTTTCAACTCGCTCCGAAAACCTTGATTTTTTTCTTTTGGTCTGACCGTACTCGTCTGTATCTACTGATGCCACGGTATACCATTTTTCTCCCAACGCAAGTACCTACCTTTTTTTCTGCACGGATGGGCGCTTGTATTTTTCTCACGACCTCTTCCTGTCGGTGAGAGTACCCCTTCCACGTTGTAATCATTTTTTTTTTCTTTTGTTGGTTAAATAACATGCGGTACGCTGAACTTTTTGAAGGTGTAAGTACTTGATCTTTCGAAGCACTTTGAATGCTCATTTCGCCGATTCGAGGCCGATGTGAATAACCACGTGAACGTAGATGCCTATCTATTATTCGAAGCATAACTCAAGGAAACAGAGCCAACTCCAGTATAACAGCTCGCAAGACGTGAAGGTACACCCCGACATCGTATATTTCGTCTTAATTTTAACGATTCGCGAATATATACGCTCGTCTTCGGGGGAAAAAGAAAAGGGTAAATATACGTCAACAGGCCAGTACTTCAAAATGATTAACAACATATACCGGCGAGTGCACGGCCTCGCGAAGCAACTTTACGAATCGCATGTACTTGCAGTGCAAGCACGGCCACGTGGCCCTTAAATACGACCTTCAAATCTGTCTCTTCTTTGTTTACAGCCACAGTCTTTTTTGCGAACCGCTCCAGTCCACGCATGTACAACAGCGCGTTTTGACAAAAGTAAAGTTGAAGAATCAAATACCCAAGCGTGCAGTATTGCGCAAATTAGAAACGACACATTGTTGCCGGCGATACAATGGAAATACCCGAGATCGTATTGTATACCAATGATGTGTTTACCTACGCACACGTGGGGCGTGAAGAATTGAGAGCGGAGAGCGAAGAAAAGCAAATGATGAATATTGCCAACGTGAAAGACCAACAACATCAAGGATATACGTGACAATGGGAATTAGAACTCGTGTGATCCTACGTTTCGCTTCTAATTTTTGTGACCGATGAGACAACGTTTAATGAATGAGCGCAACGTTTGAGCTAGTTTACTACTTATTAATCACCACGTACCCCCTTTTTTTTTTACAAAGACCGAGTTGCACTGTAGTACGAAAAAAAAAAAAACATTTCTACATGATCCCTAGAGGATCACTTAATTTGAAAGATCGTGGCTTCACGCACGTATAGGTGAGTAGCGCAAGAGACAATGAATGTGGTAGCGAGACCACAGAGCAGGAGATCGGTATCGAGGGTGGATAGGTTGTAGGGGAAGGTAGCAGAGTCCCGGCGAGGATCTGGAAAGTGGAAATTGATGATGACCTTCGGGATGAACCCGTTTCGCGATTTAAAAGTCCACCCCCCGTAATTTATGATTTGAATATAAAGCATAGGTGGATGTAGTGTATACGTTACATGCGCGAGCGTAGGAGGTCGATTTGAGATTTACCATTGAATGGGAAGACGCGTCAGATGAGCCACTGTTAATTAATTCTACTTCTAATTCTAATAATTCTACTGACCTAATTAATTCTAGCTTCTCAAAGTATATATACATACACCGAATGATGATTGGAAAAAAAGGCTACTTATGCAATAACTGTACAAAATTACGTGCAAATACTGCCAAAATTGTGTGCCCGCTGCTATTCGCGTATGGAGCCCCAAAAAGGGAGAAAGAATGAGCGTGGGTGAATAAATAAATCAAAGGCATAGTCATACACGTACGCGTACACGTCAGTATATACATTTGACCTTTTCCTATCTCGCGTGTACACACACATATGAGCTGTTGATGCTCGGGTGCAAGTATAACAGCAGTGGTTGGGCCTGTGTATACATAGGTATATATGATACGGGGGATAGAGAGAGGGCCTTTATTTTCCCGGCGTCCTTGGGACTCTGGCCAGCCGCGTTGTATATGTACACCACCGTCGCCGCCCCATATATTGTGTGCAGTAGCTTCGAGTCTCTTTCTCTTCTCTCTCTCTTTCTGCTTTATGTACGTATATATATGGATGCCGATGTACACCCACCACCTACATACCTACTCCATCGCAAGAGGTAAGAACAACGGGTGGTGTATGTACGTACGTGGTAGCTTGGCCGCATTGTTTTTTCCTCCCCGAGTCTTTGAGTGCACTATTGTAACGCTGTACGGGTGTCTGGTTATCTCCCTTCCTTTTTGCTTCTTCTCTTTCTGTCGATGGATAAAGTGTGGCTGCTCTCTTTGTCGGCGCGAGGGCTGGGAGGTTTTTAGGTTTTTTTTTTTTTTTGGTTTTTTTCTCTCTGATCGATGATTGCTGACGTTTGATGGGTCGATTTGCGGTAGCGAAACGAGAAAAGTGAGCTGTTGTCTGAATCGGGATTAAATTGTTCAAGTGGGAAAAAAAGAAGGATCGTCAAGGATAAATTAGACACCATAGTTTTCGAAGCCAGCACTTTACATTTGCTTATATTTTGTGGTGATCTAATTCTGGCTATTTAAATCATTGGACTTGCAAAGACAATGAGTCAACAATGCAATCGTTGGACTATCCATGCCCAAATTGAACGAAATGTTCCGTACGTGTCCAAGAGTATAATGTAGTACTTTGCTGCTTCTCGTGAAATTTGCATGAATACCTAACATATTTGAACACGGATGATTATAGAAATGGCTACTCGACCCGTACAATCGATTGTGTTTGTGTATTACGTAAAACAAAAAATTCATCCGAGAAAAGTATACATGTGCGTGTAATAGATGTTAATACGCACCCTCTCGATGATAAATCGTGTACGTTGGCACATTACGTGGAGGTACGCACGAAAGGTATACGCACGTGGAAAATACAAACGGGGAATAAGTAAAAGTATCAGAGTCACGGCGCAGGTGCAGCTCACACGTGTGCACATAGGTGTACGTAATAGACGAGAATACGAAATGTCGCGGGTGGCTATAGCCCATAGGAATTCCGAGATGGCAAATCGCTAATACTTGGCCAACACCGGCACAAAAGGAACTTGTGCAGCCCACGCGTCATTGGTACCACTTGCTGGTGGTTTTTAATCGCCATATGGTGGAAGCAACGTTCGTCCTCTAAAATTTGGTCTTTTGGACTCGATTGATGTACCATTACTAACTTTGTATCAAAGATTTCAACAATCACCCAAGTAAACGTTACCTCGTCTGATTAGAAACGACGTAGGGTACAAAGCAGTTTTTCATCGAAAGTAACATTTCCAGTACTTTTCTAACACTGTTGCAACAATAAATATTCGTCTCTCATTCCCTGCGGCTTTCGTTACTATCGTTCCACCGATCGGGCGCCTTTTTATTTCACCTTCCAAAAACAAAAACAAAAGTTATGAAAAAAAAAAAAAACCGCAAAATGCTTGCTCTTTCTCTCTTGAGGCTCCAAAGCCACACACAGTTAAACTCTTAAGCGCCTCGTTAATCGCTCGTGCACGCGACCGCTCACTGTAATTTGTACACCGCACACATTTGACAGTGCCCTCGCTGGTGGGCATATACATATATGTACGTGTATCATAGGTATATACACGGCGATATGTGCCCGGAGAGACGCCACGAATTCGTGAGGTAACGAAAGAGTCGGGCTCGCGGTCGCTTATGTCACGCGAGCGCGGATAAAAAGGGATGGGGGGATAGCGCGCCCTGGGATTTCTCAATTACGCCATTTGCGAATCGGTAAGAAGACGAAGAGGAGGAGCTTATCTTTGGGATCTGCCGCGATAATAAAGATGGGACCTTTGTTTTTCGCCCCTTTTGGCGTTAATGGGGAGTTTCGATCGAAAATCCGAGAACCTTTTTTGCACGATGGTATTCCAATGACGAGGGTAAGGGGATCGACTCGGCTTCTCGATTTATTATGAAATTTTTGCTCCTTTTTTCCACTGTGAGATTAGAAAACTACACCTGTTCTCAAGACCAGCCCCTGCAAACTCTACCCACGTTAAAAATTGTACCAGTCGTTAAACGCGTGTACCATGTAATCTGTACAACATTGCCAAGAACCGCCAATCATTTCGGGGAAATTACTTATTAAATCTACACTGATTTTTCTCGCCCACACCTGTACAACGCGCAGAGAAGGAAAATGGCACGCAAAATCTCCCACGAAAAGGAACATATTAAGGACCATTTTGTTTTTAGAAAACCGTATGTATGTGCTTGTGCTCCACCCCCGTACACTTCGATCTGCGAACGCAGCAAGGCTGAGGAAATAAATCGAGTTTTTTATCACCATGTGAGCAACGTTGGCTCGACTTTGCTCTTTTATATATATATGTAGGTACGTGGGGTGTACTACTACCTTTGAGGGGTTTGCAAGAACAATTTTGTTAGGAGTAAAGGGCTGACGATTGATTCACTTGATGAGTTTCATGTTGGGTTGCTGTTCTGGATGACACGTTATCGGAAGAAACCACCCACCGAGCTAGAAACCATAATGTCAGAGACACATCACCAATAGTACTGTCTAAAAGAAAAAAGGAAGAAAAAGTCTTTGAAAATTGTAGGAAATCGTGTCCGCGTATAAAGTACAAGTGGATGATGTGGCAGGTACGAGGGTGTACCCATGTCTCTTTCGCATCTAATAATACGATACCCCGGGTCTATTCCAATCCCAAATCGCAAAAACACGCGCGCGCACACAAGCGTTCCCATATGAAATTTCGCTTAAGGAAATATCATCGACATCACATTGTATATATGCATATACCCAACTTTGCGGGTAATATTATGCTTAACGAGCTTGCGCCGCAATATCAGCACTGTACAGGTTTTATCTACCCGAATCCGTTCCGGGATGTATCGTACGTATATATACGCGCGCGTGCAATTTTATAACGTTCCGCGCGGATACGTGATCGAAGAGCCACAAGCGCGTGTTTATGTAAATATAAATGCACGCAGTTTCGGTGTTTCGGCGCTGCAGAGTTCATCCGGGAATATTGCCTCGCCGGAGCTCGGTCCATCCATTATGGATCGACGTTTGCTATAGCTGCTTCGGGTAAATGTACATCCGACACCCGCGCAGGAACATCGCGGGAATGATAAATTTTCGGACGACGCGGTGGTTGTGAAATTTTCTCGTGTACGGGAATGCTTTTGCGTGAAAACGATACGTTGAGATCATATACGAGTCCCTCCAACTGCGAGTGGTTAATGTGTTCGGCTTGTCCCGAAGAAATATTCTTCCCTGTACTCAAGGAAGATCGCGAAAAGCTGAAAGAGTGATGTTTGCGATGGAAAAAAAAAAAAACCAAAAACTTTTTGTTCCGACAAGTCTAAAACAAGGTGATGATGATGATGATGATGATGTCTCGGACGGTGTGTGTTATACGCACACCGTGTCACCGATAAATGTTTTTTGTTTCACCCAACTTGACACACGATACGTTTATCCGACGATTTGCATATGATTCAATACATCCGTGTAACGTACCTCACAGAAGCGGCTGGTTTCGCGTCACACACAGCCACAAGATTCCACTTTCTGGGACGACCATGTTTTTACACTCGGTGGGTATACATGTGTCGGCGTGGTGGTTTCGCCAGTGTTTCGTGAGATCCCGTGAGCTGACGATGCGTGGTAAAGTTCGTGGATAGACAACCGCGAGTGCCCCTGTGTCGCGGTGACAATATAATCGTTCGACCGAGAGGCCACCGATTTTTCTCTAAACATACGTAAGTACGTACCTGCATACACATCAGGATTTCATTTCAGGCGACAAACCTTGGAGTCAATTAATTCTCGAGTCGTCAATCTCGAGTCCGCGATCGGACACCTCTCGTTTCCAAAAGCACGTTTATTATCTCGTGTGCATGCAAAGTGGGACGCGTACATAGCCGCTCAATTCGTATACTTTCGAAACTGGCAGTGGGTCGTGTGAAATGAAACGAGCCAATGGAAAGAAAAAATAATAATAATAATAAAATAAAGAAAAAGACACATCAGATGTAGGTACTGCACACATGTATATCCATGTATACGTATCGATTTGTTGGAGAAAAAGTGCACGCGCGAAATCAATCGAGGTTGCAAAACGGTCATATATGCGCCAAAGTACCCATTCAAATGCTTTGCCGAGTGCCCATAGGTGTGTAAATTCCATATTGAAACTCGCGAAATTCCCCCCCACCGACCCTTTTCTCTCTCGTGACATAGCGTCAATTGCAGGTATACTTGTATCCATACAGTCTCTTTTGCACTTTATGTGAAATTAATTTGCAAACTTTAGTCGTTTCTTTGAAAAATCACAGTTGATTAGGAAAACAATTAGCCTACCTCGGAATGGTCGATCGAAAAATAACTTGGCCAAGAAAAAAAAGAAAAAAACTCGCGGTTCTCCTTATGGTGCATTTACCAACTTTATAAATGTTTCAAGTAAAAAAAAATTTATCTCGAGAATCCAAAAGTTGTTCCTCAGTCGTTGACAAGGTGATTTTTCCGTACGAAAATAAGCTTTGATTGGTTAAAATATCATTTAAGTGTGATAAAAGTAAAAAAAAAAGTATTGGTTATATATGAATTAGTCTACAAAGGCAGCAACTAAACTTTTACGAGTGAACACTATCACTAGTCGCTTATACATACTTATAGATAATTTGACGAGCTGACTATGTGCCTGCATCCGTTTTTTTTTTTTTTCGCTACTCAGGAATTACAACAAAAATTATCCTCGTGGAATTAAGATTCGCAAAAGCTTGTCCCTAATTACTTTCGATCTATGGTTATAAAAAAGCTCCCCATTCAAATGTAAGTACATTTGAGCTTCTACTGAACTTAAACCCAAAACTGCACCCATTACACACAGACATACGTGACATCATACCACCTTTCGATTTCGAAGGTAAAAAAAAAAAAAAAAAAAAAAAGAAATCGCATTCCCAAACCCAACGCCATACGGTAAATGTGCATACTTACAACTACGATTGCAGTTGCGAAATCGACGCCACCGCCGAGTCTAGCAGTGCTCGTGACACGTATATACTTATGCTTAACCCTCGCGCACTGACAAGTGCAGCTGCTCGAGCGCCTTCTTTTTGGACCCCCTCCCCCTAGAGGTACATACACTTTTACTTACCTATTTCACCAAACGCCAACCTGTCCCCAATCCCTTTCATGGTGGACTTTTGTGATGTTTATCCCCTCGATTTTTTCACTCAAGTGCAAACAAATCATGTGCAACGCACAATTCTTGACACTCATAATACATGATATAATATACTAACAAATCATTGCAAGGGAGATGCCACCGTTCTGTTTTATCTGTTTTCAATTTCATCATCTGACGACGACTATACTTATACCCCATGGCAACCCCGTCTTTTCACCTGCAATGCCACATATCTTACTTTTCTTTTATATTTTGTGATGACTATTTTTTTGAACGGTACTACAAAACCCTGCATCGATTATATGTTGTTTAACCAATATAATGAATCTCGTTTGTTTGATTGAACTGATCGAGGAATGGATAGGGGAAAAGGGAAGCATTGTTTGATGCGCGTAGTTTTATGAGCATCAAAAGATACGCTCTCCCTTTCACTACCTTTTCCTTTTTTACTTTTTAAGGGAGACAGATTTCTATTTATTTGTAGAACTCACAGGTTTTATACAATTACAAATATTTGAATGAAAGAAAAATTTTTCTAATTTATAATAATTAATCTATATTATACCTGTTTTGAAATTTCAACAACAGATAACAACTAAAATTAAAAAAAAATAAGTATCGCATAACTCTCGAGGAGACGTTCATCATTTGGTTGTTTCAAAGATTCCGCTTGGCACGAGGAACATAAAAAGTATGTGATCATTAATATGCAATTAACGGTCTATTGCACACTACTCAAAGCGAGTACGATATTTTAGAAAACTTTTCTTGCCTAGTATATGCACTGGCTTGTTGGAGTGATGACTGTATTAACCGTAGTTTTTTTTTTCACGCCATTGAAGCAAATAGTTTCCTTGTTTAACTGTGTTAACTATTAATTAATCAACAATTGATACATATGTAACTTGTGTATGTATGAGCACATATTAGGCTCACGTGACATAAGAAGTGGATTTTTAGATTAAGTTTTAAATTCGAGGCCATTTTGTTTTTGCGTATCAGAGTCGACGAACTCGGAGCAACGAGTACTTTCACACGATTATTCGATCCAACGAATGGAAATCCATCGTATAGAAAAGGTGAGTTTTTGTTTCAAAATTAACTGATATTCATAGTAATACTGTTTTATACGGTTACAATTTTAATCACAGGCCTAACAGAAAAATAAATCAGCTACCAAACGGCCTGTATCCCATAACCAACATTGGTGACACGGACTCACCAAATATGGCAGAAGATCCTAGTTCATCGAAAACATGGCATCATCGTTGTAACACGTGTGAAATGACTTTTATCTGTGCAGATGATCTTACGGAACACACATACATGCACACGGGAAAAAAATCTTTCCAATGCTCCGTGTGTTCGCAGACATACCGCTCAAGAAGTTACCTAGCAGTTCACATGCGAAGTCACACGGGAGAAAAACCCTACGTTTGCAATGTGTGCCAAAAAGCTTTTAGGCAACGACATACCCTTCATTCTCACATGCTTATCCACACGGGTGAAAAACCCTACGTTTGCAATGTGTGCCAAAAAGCTTTTAGGCAAGGACATACCCTTCATTCTCACATGCTTATCCACACGGGTGAAAAACCCCACGTTTGCAATGTGTGCCAAAAAGCTTTTAGGCAAGGACGAACTCTTCAGTCTCACATGCTTATCCACACGGGTGAAAAATCCCATGTTTGCAAGGTGTGCCATGAAGCTTTTAGACGCCACAATCTACTCAAGAAACACATGTTGGCCCATACGAATGAAAATTCCCTTGTTTGCAAGGTGTGCCATGAAGCTTTCAGGGATTATGGTGCCATTTCGATACACGACTGCCCACAAATACACAAGGGACCGAAGCCTTCCGAGACCAGATCAATGAGTACCCCAACATTCAGTGCAAATGGTACTCTCACGTCGCAGGTGTGTGCCCATATCAACTCGAAATGTCAGACATCCTCCAGTCAAAACGAGGACCTCGTGCTTAAGGTGGACCCTAAACTCAATTGGCCATCGCAAACTTCAGTCAAAAAAAGGGGCCTTGCAGGGTCCACTCAACGATGCAAATCCATCTGGTGTGAAACTAGTATTGTCGAAAATGATGATCTTGCTTGGCAGTCCTTCGACTGCGACGAGTGCCAAGGGACTTTTCCCGATGAAAGCAGCCTTAGGCATCACAAATATGTTTACCATTTCTACCGATGTTCGCTGTGTTCGGAAACTTTTAGATTAAACTGGGATCGCTCGACGCACATGGCCCTTTGGCATTGCTACCGATGCCATTTGTGCCATAAAATTTGCACCACATCCTCTGATCTTAAGAGACACGAATGGGAAGCTCACGGACTTTGACTAAGTCATTCTGTATACTGCATGAATTATCTACTGTTGTATTCACTTTACCACCACACAGATTCAAGTAATATTTTACTCGTCTGGACTGAAAAAAAAAAAAAATAGCTGACAGGGCTGTGCTGGCTCTTAAGTACTTTTAAATCATAACAAGGACTGCCTGACTGGAGAATTTTGGTGATGAACAGAAGACGATGGGATGCTAGCTGGTACTTAGAGAGAAGCTACCAAGTACAATGCTAGAAAATGAGCTTGTGTCAGGAATCTGCCATTAAAAAACTGGTGATAAACTAATCACGCGTGGAGTTGTCTTGTAAACAAAACTATTTTATACAAATTCTGAAACAAAAACACACAATGAAATAAAAAAAAAACGAAAAAGATCCCTTTTTTTCTCAAGTTTAAGTATTTTATTGTTAATGTAAGCAGCTTTGTACGTCATAACTACAGGTGCATATCTTGTAAATGCGCGCATAATTTAAACAATCCCAATTTTTTCTGATTTACCTTACCAAATTGCCAAATAATATTATAAGGGGTTTTTCGCACTACAATGTTTCTCTCTATAAAATGGAGCAATCAAAAATGTATACAAAGCATTATATGTAAATGATGATATCGACTACAAAACCTTATCTTAACCAAAACTTTACACTTGTAAAAGCTGGCTACATAGTGCCTCAAACGCTTGTTGTTATACAATTAATTGTAAAACCTTAATTTGAATAAACGTGTTTTCAAAGAAAGAAGTAGTATGCCTCCTGGTGAGAAAAATGTTCCTGTATGGTTCAACTCCAGATCAAAGTTTTTTTCTCCCCTCGATAATTTTCAATTGCCATGACTATTCAAATTTACACAAGTTCGCAGTTCTACCTCAACAACTTGTATCATCACCTCTCGGTCTTGGTATGGTAAAGACTACCTCAGAAAAATGGCTTCATTTAACGTACACACGCAAGAACGAGTGAAAATAAGGCCCTCGGATCCTTAGTGAGAAGCAAAGGACGATCGCCGAGAGAGTGTGTGCTTCTGTCGTCCTTTCCCGCGAGTTGTCGCCGACCCGCCAAGGACGGAGGGAAGGATACGACTCTCGTGTACATGTACACACGCTCCCTTAAAGTGGATATCGGCGGTATAATACTCTCGTGCATTTGTATAAATTCGAGTAAAGCTATTACGCGCTGATGCGTGTACAAAAGAAGGACCGGGACGGAAAATCGTTTTTTAGGGTTGTTTCTCTCTGCGAGAGCCTCTGAACAAGAGAGTGCCGATATCATTATAGGGATACCGCAACTGAATCGTTGAACACTGACGTGCCGATTTTTTATGTGTCTTGTTGTATCTACTAGTGGGCTCTAACATTTCTAAATTCATGTCTTTCGATGTATGTTGATGGTCTAATTTAATGTAATTATCTCTGTTGTTTTATTGTTCTGTTTGCCCTTACGTAAGTGTTAACAATTTTTTACATGTACATAAATATATGCATTTGCAACAAAAACACAAAGCTTATCACAGCATCTTTGTCTTTTTACCTTAATGACTCCCTCTATTCCACTCAATGAATTTTTCTACTATTTGAACTTGAAACTGTTACGGATGGACATCAAATTGCTTTGCAACAAGCTCAAAGTGCCACATCACTTTAGCCGACAATTTTCGTCTCGTGCGATGAAAATCAGAAAAAAAAACCTCGAGTAGGACCTTGTACCAAACCGACATCGCAATTTACGACACAACCGATAGAGCGATCAAGCAACGAAAACAGTTTTATAACAGCGAACGGACCTGCCACGAGCCGGCACTGGCGAAAATAAAAACCTTATACAGCATACCTAATAGTGAACAACTGAACACCCGTTGCACCACTCATAATACGTACCCACCGCCCACTCCGTATATTATATATAATATACACGGTAAGTACAAGCACAACGATAAGAAACAATGTAAACTTACACCGCACAAAAGAGAGATAGGGTTAAAGGACACAAGCGCACACAAACACGCCCATAATACGCGCGTTTAGTAAAAGTGGGCCAGCCACGCCAAGAGAGATATAGATAGAGAGAGAGAGACTCGGATTAGATACGTATCCACGCAAAAGGCCTTCGGTCCTTCGCGCACCCGGATGTAAGCATATACGTGTGTGTGTGTGTGTGTGTGTGTGTGTGTGTGTGTGTGTGTGTGTGTGTATTGGCAAAAGAGCGAGAGTTACGTTGGCTTGCGAAATCCGTGCTGGTAATGGGTATACGTGTGTGTGGCTGCCGTTTCACTGTCTTTCGGACCCCGGATACGACGCTTGACCGTTTGCCTCTGTATGGGTGTTTACAAGGATATCTGCAGACTGTGTATATTTACACGTATTGTACTTACGTTTCAATCCTTTGTGGAGGGTTTTTTTCTTTCTTTTTTTTTTTTCTTTTTTTTTTTCTTTTATTGCGCATACTTCGTACCAACTTACTCTCGATTTTTTTTTGTTTTTTCATCGATATAGCCGAGTTGTTATTAATAACTCTAGATCTAGTGTCTGCACTGTCTGCTGCGTCGGTTACGGCAGCGTATGTGTATATTTGTAATGTATTTGTGTTAAAGATGTAAGTATTTGATTTTTATTCGTTATAACAATGTAATAAAAATGAGTAAATGATTAAAAAGACTTGTGACAGATATATGTACATACAATTATATTCGTAGCTAATGTAAATAAAATTCTTGAATTTTTATGTGACTTGAAAAGTCTCATTGGAAGTGATATGTTAAATAATTAGGACATACTCTAGTCTCTGCGATTACTACAAGCATGTGATTTAGTTATCGTGTGTAAAAAAGTTGAATCGTATAAAAATTACAAATTAAAAATTTTATCAAGAAAAATAAATATGTGTTATTATAATACATTGTTTTGTTATGGGTACGGGTGGAACCTATGTACATACATTCACACACATATACAAGCTTATGTTTTATACAGAAATACATAAATATCTGCCATAATATTCAAATATTTACTGAAATGTACGTCCTGGAACATTTTGAATTTCTCGCTTCTTGCGACGTTGCCGTTACGTTTTTGTCGAACTATTATTTAATTTTTTTATTCATAAACTAATCAGACGATCGTCACGAAACTTTTTATACATATAGTTGATAACATTATCTGTGACATATAAAAAAATTGGAGACATTCATCACGCCAATTTTTTTTAAACCGAGTTTTTATAAGTTTCCCCATAAGCGACCGTGTTAAAATTACTGAACTTTGAAATTCAATATCTCGGAAACGAAACAGACGAACCTCTTGAAATTTTAACAGCTTTATTGTAACAACAATAAAAACGTCTGGTTAAAATTTCAAAAAGATTCATCACAGGGTTCTATCTCTACCAAACGTCCTTAAAATGCAAGTTGAAGAAGAAGAAAAATTTCCAAATGTTTTTCGTAATTTTTAAAAATGTATTTAAAGTATCGCACACAGGAGGACAATGAAAATGAAAAAACTTCAGATTGAAACACTTCCGCTATTTGTGCAGGAAGTAATCCTTAAAAGCACATTAGTACAGAATTTTTTTTTCCGACTACCCAGAGTCTGCAAAATGCATGGCCTGAGTACATAAATATTCATGAATCTCCGGTGGCGGTTGTTTTCAAACTTTAGACGCGTAAAAGCCAGACGTCATGTCGTAGCAAGGTGTAGGTATATACCTCGCGCGTTAAAGTCTCCGGGACGCGCGAAGCCACCCTGCGCGAGTGCGAAGCTCTCGAGGGTCCGTCCCTGGCAGCGCTGTGTTACCTATATAGGATGATGAATTGAGTCGGCGTGCGTAGTGCGTACTCAGTACCGAAGAGCTACCGAAGTCACCGGTGTG
The DNA here is from genome assembly GCF_000648655.2 of Copidosoma floridanum. The sequence continues at coordinate 1,236,697 of NW_019379466.1, read as the reverse complement.
TGGGGGTTGCCTCGACAACCACTAGTTTGACATTGGAAAGATAAGGGACCAGGAGAATTTACGGGCAGTCCGAGGTGTACAGGTCCGGGGTCTGGTATCCAAATTATTCGCGTGCGCGCTGGTTTTGATTAGTTGCGAGACAAATTGTTTTCGAGGTTCGATTATTGTCGTTATGATTCACGCGTAAGTTTATTGCACCCACGTATGAAAATAAAATCGCGCCTTTTTAATTAAATAAGCAGGAAAACAAATAAGGAAAATTACTCGCTTGTATATATACGGATGCTGGCACCGTTGAAGGAACGGTATAGCCGGTAATTACAATAACAAAACGATAAGAGGCTCGGAACCGCGCGTACATGTGTGGCACACACTCGAGAGACTCGTCGCGGGTTGCGCCATCGCCGCAGTAGCGACGGAACGACCGCGACCGAGGAATAATTGCAAAATTGCAGCCGATCGCATGAATCACCTTTTTTCTCTCTCTCTTCTAAAATTAGAATCGCACGCGCGCGCGCACAGGAAAAAGATATCCGACTTGATTCATGAACTTGGGATTCTCCGGCGCGACGTATACGTGTACTGCTTCTATATGTACGTTCGTTCATCTCGCGCGATAGCGTAACGACAGATTTACGCGCTCGCGGGGATGGGGCGGTCTTTTATTTTTAAATTCCAATAGTTCGCTACTTGGAGTGGTTAACGCGTGGGAGGTGACTTTTCACTTTGGTCACTTTGGCAAGGGTGGGTTTTTCATGGGACGCGAGTGCAACCGACACTCGAGTGAAAGTTTTCAGGTGTAATTGAAAGGGATCATGCGGGTGTGCGTGTTTCTCCGTTACCGTGCGAAACGCGTTAGTCGCGGGAGGAGAGCTTTGCCTCTCGTTTTTTTCCAAAATAATTGCAAAACATTAATTTTCGACCCACGTGGGCCATCGATTATTGTTTACGTAACTCCCGAGTTGTTGCTGCTATAATATATACGCGCGGGCTTTAATTACTCCTCCTCCGGGCTAATGTGAGCGAAAAAGGCCGAGATCGATTTCACCGAGCTCCCCGGCATACATTTTCCGGGGACTGACATTTTTCACGCGAGCGAAATCTCACCGAAAAATCAGCTCCTACCCGCGTGTGTTTGTACACTATATGTGCCACGGTGAGTTGGTCTACTCCTCCTACCCCTTCTTTCGCTACGTGTACAGTTTTACGCAAGGTTCTCGCGTTACCGATTTTCAGATGCCTATCGGGAGGAAAATTCATGCCCTCTAAGGTTACCCTCCCTCCCTTCTGGCCGAGACGGATGCTTGGAAAAAAGAGAACTCGAGTTTCTCACGCGCGGACACTCGAGTCCTCCATTTTTTTTTCACTATTTTTCGTTTGGAAAATCTCCCTTTTCCACTCGATTTTACGGGAAATGTCATTCCACGCGGTGAAAACTAACTCCTGTTATGAGCCATCACGCGTGTGCATATACGTGTACTTCAAAAATAAATCACCGATTCCGCGGAAGGCATACCATAAATCTCCCTCGATGTTGCAAATCCACGTGGCAACCGAGTGCCCATGTGACAATATGTGTTTATATGTACGCGAGATACCGAGAGGTGGTGATGTCATAATAGATCAATTCAGAGTCCGCGAGACAACGGCAGCTGATACAAGTGTGTGTATATCTGTCAAGACGCAGCTGTACCGGCGAAAATCCGGGAATCGGTATGTACATATACACGTACCGCGCCGATTTATCTTTATTTCGAAAAGCCATTTGTAAGAGACACGCGAGTGTTATAAAATATAGGTTTTTTTCTCCCCTAATGGAGTAGTGACGATCCGACTGGTAAGATCCGGTTGCAGCGGCCCCGGAGATATCGCCGCTCTCCCCTCTAAAGCGCCAGCGAGACCAATAACCCTAAAAAACGATTTTCCGTCCCGGTCCTTCTTTTGTACACGCATCAGCGCGTAATAGCTTTACTCGAATTTATACAAATGCACGAGAGTATATACCGCCGATGATATCCACTTTAAGGGAGCGTGTGTACATGTACACGAGAGTCGTATCCTTCCCTCCGTCCTTGGCGGGTCGGCGACAACTCGCGGGAAAGGACGACAGAAGCACACACTCTCTCGGCGATCGTCCTTTGCTTCTCACTAAGGATCCGAGGGCCTTATTTTCACTCGTTCTTGCGTGTGTACGTTAAATGAAGCCATTTTTCTGAGGTAGTCTTTACCATACCAAGACCGAGAGGTGATGATACAAGTTGTTGAGGTAGAACTGCGAACTTGTGTAAATTTGAATAGTCATGGCAATTGAAAATTATCGAGGGGAGAAAAAAACTTTGATCTGGAGTTGAACCATACAGGAACATTTTTCTCACCAGGAGGCATACTACTTCTTTCTTTGAAAACACGTTTATTCAAATTAAGGTTTTACAATTAATTGTATAACAACAAGCGTTTGAGGCACTATGTAGCCAGCTTTTACAAGTGTAAAGTTTTGGTTAAGATAAGGTTTTGTAGTCGATATCATCATTTACATATAATGCTTTGTATACATTTTTGATTGCTCCATTTTATAGAGAGAAACATTGTAGTGCGAAAAACCCCTTATAATATTATTTGGCAATTTGGTAAGGTAAATCAGAAAAAATTGGGATTGTTTAAATTATGCGCGCATTTACAAGATATGCACCTGTAGTTATGACGTACAAAGCTGCTTACATTAACAATAAAATACTTAAACTTGAGAAAAAAAGGGATCTTTTTCGTTTTTTTTTTTTATTTCATTGTGTGTTTTTGTTTCAGAATTTGTATAAAATAGTTTTGTTTACAAGACAACTCCACGCGTGATTAGTTTATCACCAGTTTTTTAATGGCAGATTCCTGACACAAGCTCATTTTCTAGCATTGTACTTGGTAGCTTCTCTCTAAGTACCAGCTAGCATCCCATCGTCTTCTGTTCATCACCAAAATTCTCCAGTCAGGCAGTCCTTGTTATGATTTAAAAGTACTTAAGAGCCAGCACAGCCCTGTCAGCTATTTTTTTTTTTTTTCAGTCCAGACGAGTAAAATATTACTTGAATCTGTGTGGTGGTAAAGTGAATACAACAGTAGATAATTCATGCAGTATACAGAATGACTTAGTCAAAGTCCGTGAGCTTCCCATTCGTGTCTCTTAAGATCAGAGGATGTGGTGCAAATTTTATGGCACAAATGGCATCGGTAGCAATGCCAAAGGGCCATGTGCGTCGAGCGATCCCAGTTTAATCTAAAAGTTTCCGAACACAGCGAACATCGGTAGAAATGGTAAACATATTTGTGATGCCTAAGGCTGCTTTCATCGGGAAAAGTCCCTTGGCACTCGTCGCAGTCGAAGGACTGCCAAGCAAGATCATCATTTTCGACAATACTAGTTTCACACCAGATGGATTTGCATCGTTGAGTGGACCCTGCAAGGCCCCTTTTTTTGACTGAAGTTTGCGATGGCCAATTGAGTTTAGGGTCCACCTTAAGCACGAGGTCCTCGTTTTGACTGGAGGATGTCTGACATTTCGAGTTGATATGGGCACACACCTGCGACGTGAGAGTACCATTTGCACTGAATGTTGGGGTACTCATTGATCTGGTCTCGGAAGGCTTCGGTCCCTTGTGTATTTGTGGGCAGTCGTGTATCGAAATGGCACCATCATCCCTGAAAGCTTCATGGCACACCTTGCAAACAAGGGAATTTTCATTCGTATGGGCCAACATGTGTTTCTTGAGTAGATTGTGGCGTCTAAAAGCTTCATGGCACACCTTGCAAACATGGGATTTTTCACCCGTGTGGATAAGCATGTGAGACTGAAGAGTTCGTCCTTGCCTAAAAGCTTTTTGGCACACATTGCAAACGTGGGGTTTTTCACCCGTGTGGATAAGCATGTGAGAATGAAGGGTATGTCCTTGCCTAAAAGCTTTTTGGCACACCTTGCAAACGTAGGGTTTTTCACCGGTGTGGATAAGCATGTGAGAATGAAGAGTTTGTCCTTGCCTAAAAGCTTTTTGGCACACCTTGCAAACATAGGGTTTTTCACCGGTGTGGATAAGCATGTGCTGCGAAAAATTGCTACTATCCCTGAAAGCTCGATGACATACCTTGCAAACGTAGGGTTTTTCACCGGTGTGGATAAGCATGTGAGAATGAAGGGTATGTCGTTGCCTAAAAACTTTTTGGCACACGTTGCAAACAAAGGGTTTTTCACCCGTGTGGATAAGCATGTGCTGCGAAAGATTGCTACTATCCCTGAAAGCTCGATGACATACCTTGCAAACGTAGGGTTTTTCACCGGTGTGGATAAGCATGTGAGAATGAAGAGTTCGTCCTTGCCTAAAAGCTTTTTGGCACACATTGCAAACGTGGGGTTTTTCGTCCGAATGGATAAGCATATGCAAAGTAAGAGAATAACTACGCCTAAAACCTTTTTGGCACACCTTGCAAACATAGGGTTTTTCATCAGTGTGCACAAGCATATGCTGCGAAAGATTGCTACCACCCCTGAAAGCTTGGTGACATATTTTGCAAACATGGGGTTTTTCATCCACGTGAATACGCATATGCAAAGTAAGAGAATAACTACGCGTAAAAGCTTTATGACATATGTTGCAAATATAGGGTTTTTCTCCCGTGTGACTTCGCATGTGAACTGCTAGGTAACTTCTTGAGCGGTATGTCTGCGAACACACGGAGCATTGGAAAGATTTTTTTCCCGTGTGCATGTATGTGTGTTCCGTAAGATCATCTGCACAGATAAAAGTCATTTCACACGTGTTACAACGATGATGCCATGTTTTCGATGAACTAGGATCTTCTGCCATATTTGGTGAGTCCGTGTCACCAATGTTGGTTATGGGATACAGGCCGTTTGGTAGCTGATTTATTTTTCTGTTAGGCCTGTGATTAAAATTGTAACCGTATAAAACAGTATTACTATGAATATCAGTTAATTTTGAAACAAAAACTCACCTTTTCTATACGATGGATTTCCATTCGTTGGATCGAATAATCGTGTGAAAGTACTCGTTGCTCCGAGTTCGTCGACTCTGATACGCAAAAACAAAATGGCCTCGAATTTAAAACTTAATCTAAAAATCCACTTCTTATGTCACGTGAGCCTAATATGTGCTCATACATACACAAGTTACATATGTATCAATTGTTGATTAATTAATAGTTAACACAGTTAAACAAGGAAACTATTTGCTTCAATGGCGTGAAAAAAAAACTACGGTTAATACAGTCATCACTCCAACAAGCCAGTGCATATACTAGGCAAGAAAAGTTTTCTAAAATATCGTACTCGCTTTGAGTAGTGTGCAATAGACCGTTAATTGCATATTAATGATCACATACTTTTTATGCTCCTCGTGCCAAGCGGAATCTTTGAAACAACCAAATGATGAACGTCTCCTCGAGAGTTATGCGATACTTATTTTTTTTTAATTTTAGTTGTTATCTGTTGTTGAAATTTCAAAACAGGTATAATATAGATTAATTATGATAAGTTAATGATAAGCCCCGTGTGACCCTTGATAGGTTCAAAACGTGTATGAAACATCGTGCAACTAATTTGTTATCACAATGGTAAAAAAATGTAAAACGAAATTTTGTATCGGAACTTGAGGTATCAATTAAAATTTAAAGATAGACTAAATTTATCTATGTTTAGTTTTGAATAATTGAACCATTAGAACTAGAGTAGGAAATTTCCGTTATTTAGCCGAAAGCCCTATTTTGTAAGTGTCGTGAGAGACAACTAAAATTAGTTAGCAAATTTTGATTTCTACTCTAGACATAAAATGTAATAAATCATATTCTTACCGAGGAAAAAAATATTATCTCAACATCTTAGGAGTTATAATGCTGGAAAAAAATGTAATCACTAAAATACACTGACATCTGAATTGACGATGCTAATAGAGTGCTTCCGATCGTTTAATCGTCATCAGCAGCTTAAGCCTTTTTTTATAACATACCATATCGCATGACAAGAAGGTGCAAATCAGCTTACAACTCTAGTAATGAGTATCCCGTGCACTTGGCCTTGAATGGCTCACACGTTGCAAGGAGCAAAGATCAAGATGTTCAGTTAAGTATATTATAGCCTTGGTAATAAAGAAATCGGGGATTATGTACTGTATACATTGACAGGTCTGAAATCTTTATTTTCTCGTGCAAACACAACACTGATTCTTTCCACTTTTCCTTTCCGCTTTATACTTGCCTCGACTCAATCAGCGAAAACGATCACTTTTTTCCTCAACTTTTCGTAATTAATTAATAACAAAGAAGTAAAAAGCTAGTCTCATTGGGGCAGATCGATAGAGTTAATTTTGTTCCGACAACAGAATATTGAGCACTGTAGTGCTGGGGCAGAAAGTTTCTTTTTTCTTTGTTCTGAAGTTTTGGATAGAGTAGCCATCGATCTGATTTTCATTTAAACGAATCACCAGCTCAGCTAGCTTTCCTGCAAAGATTCGATTCATTTGATTTATTTTGTGCAGTAATATATTAAAATGAATCAGATTTTATAAATTTCGTAACTGCACTTGCCTTCTCTCTCTCTCTCTCTCTCTCTCTTTCTCTCTCTCTCTCTTTCTCACTTCTTTATGCGAATTAATTTTAATTATTTTTATTTAATCTCTTTCATTCAACTAATTTTAATTTAATGGCTTTTTAGATGTTCTACTCGAGATTAAATCAGATTTCAGCATAAGTGTAAACAAAGTCCCGTGTATTAATAAATTGATTACAATACCAATGGTTTTAATTGGTAATTGTATTTTACTGAGTAATTAAAATTGTGTTTTCGTTTCCAATTATAAGTTGTAACTTTGAATTAAATTTCTTAATTGCCGTTTTTTTTTTTGGATACGTAATTTGCATTTTTTTCAACAAAGATAGTTGAGTTTATTTTTATTTTTCAATTAAAACTCAGAGAAATAATAAATAATTTAATCAAACCAATTAAAATCATAAAAAAAATTTCAATTCATACGTGTAGCAAATACTACCTACACTACTATTAATTTTTCGTACTTTTGCTGAACAAGAAATAATGTTGCTCGCAAAACTAATTAAATACAAGTCATAAAACCGAGTGCATGCAAAACTTGGCAAAATTAAATTCCCACCGAGGTAGTTACCCAATTATACTTACAATTAGAGCCGACGATGGAGCCTTAAAAAAAAAAAAAAAAAAAAAAAAAAAATTTAATGCTCAGGAAAGCGAGCAAACGGTAATCCAGACGGGCCCGTTACGAAAGTAGCCCCGAAAACAAAGAAGGAAGGGGACAGAAACGCGTTTTACTGTTCCTCGCGTTACATATTGTTACGCACCTGTAAATGGTACATCAAAAAATTGTGGAGGAAAATAATACGTTGTCCGTGATTTGCATGGGCGTTTTTTCGGCCCCCCACTTAAAATGTGTTACAAAATGGGTCGTAAACGGCAATCGAGAGCTACGTGTACTTTTTTTCGAGATGCAATAAAACTATTAGTGAACCGCTGGCTCGGGAAAGCTGTAAAAAACCCCTCGTTGCGTTATTACGCAAGTTAGATGCATGCGCACATTTAAATGTAGTGCACGGGATCTTATAGGTACGCTTTGCTGTTTTTGCAGTCCAGCGCATTGAAAGTTACGACAAAAAGCAATAATACGACGCGCACGAAAAAACACTTAATCTCGCGTCCTTGCTGTTGTTGTATACTTACTTGTACGTGCTCCATTAACGTATAATCCCTCTCGATCTTTACTGCTTAACTCTCTCGAGTCCAATATACCTAATTGTGTTTTGTGAATACACACGTGTATGTAACTTCAGCTTTCAATTTAATAGTACTTAACACGTGTTGTTGTGTATATATATATATATTACAGGGAGTTATATTGATACAATTTTGTATTCATAAAACATATTTTGACACTTTGACATTTTGGGGGTTGTATATGAAAAAAAAAATTGGGTTGTAAGAGATATTCTTTACCAATGATTTCAAAATCATACATCTAACTACATAAAACTCTAAATGAAAGTTGCAGTGAATAATTCGTGAAAAAGTACGTTTTACTACTTCGTATGTAAGAATATCCAACTTCTATTGTTTTTTACGAAAAATATACCATTTTTTTTGTTATTTTGTCTAAATCATACGCTAAATTAGTTATTGTACTTTTCGATGAAGTTAATCGTAAATGGTACAAATGTATTACTATTGAACAATAATAAATGTGAATTTTCTTCTCTGTTTCAGATATAAAAATACCACACAGGGATGGTGTCGAGGCGAAAAATCCTGTCGCGCTCGCGAGACAATCTCGCGGACACGCAATACGAACAAGAGGAGGAGGAAGATGTTTGGTATAACATGGACAAACTGTACAAGGTCAGTGTCATCACTTTGTATTGACATTATTACTACCACCATATTTGTTTATCAACAAAAATGTAGGATCCACCATTTACGTACATCCAAAGCCTAATGTAATTTACCAGACCATTAGCTTCCTTTTGTCTCAAAGTCGACAACACTTGTTAATAAAGAAGAAATAAGTTTTAATGACTTCCTTTTAAGAAGTTGAAGGAAATAATGTTTTCATACTCTTAACTTTAATTTTCAAGACTCCTTTTGTACTTAAATGTGGAAATTGTGAAAAATCGCCTATTAACTCTTTGATTATAGATGTATTAATAAACGATTTTGAGATGCATTAAAAATCGCGTATAGTTATACGAGTCAATTACAAGTAAACGGTACACATATACATGCACACTCGATCAGTAACCTCCAGCTCGAAGTACCCCCTATTCATTACAAAGTCTTATTACAGGCCTCGGAACCGAAATCTTTAAAAGCAGCTGCTTTTAATATTCTGTGTTCAGGTAATCGGTGAATTTCAGTGCAAAACGCAGTAATCGCGATCGAGACAATTACGTGTTGATCATCGGGAAGTTTAAGTATTACCGAGAAGCGCAAGTCACAAACTATTACTTCTTTCGTACATTATGTGCAACACATCGCGTAATCGTTGTAATAACCATTTACAATTGGAATTTTTTTTTATAAAATACAAATTTTTTTTCTGAAATAGTAGTGTATTATTTTTGTTAAAAAAGTACCGTGTTAAACAAAAGTTGATTAATATTTTAATAAATTAATAAATATGGAAGAAATTTTTTTGAACTACTCTATGACAGATGATAATAAAAAAAAATGTTTTTCTGGCGCAAATAGCCTATACTATTTATGGAAAAAAAAAAAATTATGATGCAAAGCCGAATCAAGGTCTTGTCACTTTCGCAATAAACAATTTCCTTTTGAACGTAAGAGCGTATTGTTAAAAAAAATGCACCCACGTCCGAGTACTTATAAACTGCTTGAAAAAACAATCTCGAAAAAGAGAAAGACGTCAGTCGAGAGAAGCTGTGACAGGTACGCGCCACGGGGTAAATAGTCGATAAACGCCTGGCGCGTCTTATTTTTGCCTTCCCCCTTTTTTTTTCTTTTTATCGTTCGCGGCATCGTAACGTTTGTGCGTCCAACTGGAGTCTCGAGAAAATAATGATAGGCCGCTCTCACGCGGGGTGTGGATAATAGGCGCATACATGCAGTCGTTTGTTCTTCTTTGTTTTTGTTCTTTTTTTTTATTTTTTTCACTCGCGTTGTTCTCGAGTATATGGTGATTTCTTTAAAACAATTTTTGAGTAAGCCTTGTGAGTCCGTTTTTTTTTTTTTTTTTTTTTTCAGTCGCGAAATTTTAGCAATGCGTGAAATACATTAGGATTTCTCTTCATCATACAGGATTTTCTTAGTGGATGCAAATACAAACTATTTTTATTCGTTAATTTAACGGTTCGGGGACAAATTTCAATAATATTAGCTTAATTTTTTTTTACGAAAAAGACGTTCCTAATTATTTGGTACCTATACACTCGCTAAACAGTGAAAAAAGTTAGCGTTGTATTCGGCTACTGGCAAAAAAAAAAAAATCAACGAAAACTCCATGTAGACTTCCAGAGACCGACAAAACAGAAATCATGCAAAAAAGCGCCCGGTTTGAGATCTCAATTTCGTACGTGGTTGGCACGGATTTGAAGAAAAAAAATCCTCGCTCACTTTCTTCGAATCGACGATTTCTCTGGTTTCTCTGTTGCACCAGTAGCGTCAAAGATTTTTTCATCCTGCGTATTCAAAGGTGCGCGTATTCATTTACGCAACCATACCTCTTTTTCCCAAATTGGTTTATAAAATGGACTAATGCGAATGTGATGGAGCGACGAGGGGCTGGTTCGGGATTCTGATTTTTAACGAGAAACCGAGTGGATTTTAATTCGATGTTAGCCCTGTTTCGTAAATCCGATGAAAGAAGATTTTTTTCTTTTTAATTTCTTTTTAATAGATCACGGACAGGCGTGAATACAATTAGGTATTTCTTTTAAATCATTACAAAATTAGATTGTCCGATGGAGCAATTTTAAAATTATACTTGAACGACGTTATAACGAGCAAATATGCAATCATTTGTGGTTCAACTGTATCATTTTCTCGAGGTTTTTCATTTATAACTAATAAATCCTAAGAGCAACTCTGCATCGGTTAACCGCAAAGTAATTGAGGCATTGGATACGTACTACCAGCTACTACGATACAAAAGAAAATCCGAGCTCCCACACGTGTGAGTCCTGCACGCAGTGGACTTTTTTTTCCAACAAAACCACTTGTAAGTAAAAAAAGTAACAAAAATACATTCGAGAATAACGCTTAGTAATTATCGCATCAAACAAAAGAAAAATTGGCTCTTTCGGGCTCGTTTGGGCTTTTCAATTTTTCGTCGCGTGTACCAGACCCAAACTAAATATATATATAAACTACTACAAATCCTCAGCTCCCCTAATCACCTTTGTAACAAGCTTGTAAAGAAGGAAAACAAAAACAAAAACAAAAAAAAAACAAAAAAAGAAAAAAATCGAAATCAACAAAGAAATGCCTCCTCTTTCTCTGCGGTAATAAAAACAACGCCTCCTTATAGCGCCAAACGAGCGAACGGCCCATAAAACGCGTCTCGTAAAGCAACCACATAGCTGCCGGCTGGCGCGAGATAACAGCTGGAGCTCTTGCGTGTCTCGCTTTCTTATCCCGCGGCTTAGCGCTCCGCAGTCCACTCCCGGAAGACGAAGAGGGACGGGGGGGGGGGGGCTCGAGTTCGCTTTCTAAAAGCGCCCGGGAACAATCGCCCCTCTTTTTCTTTTTTCTTTTCCCTTCTTCTTCTTCTTTTCAATCGAGCTTCGAAGGGAAATCAGCAGGGCGGTGTCTGTTGGACGGAAAATCGGCGTTTCCATCGATCTCGGCTCCGGGCGGATTTCGCGGTGGGTGCGACAAGGAAGTGAGATTTTCTGAAACCCGATATACGTGCAGGGGGTCGCCTGAGCTTATGATGGATGCTCTTGTGATGTTTGGGGGAATGGATCAACGGAGCTGACGTGCCGGGCCTTCGAGCGAATAATAAAGATCGCACGTAGATGCGCGCCAAATGTAAAAATATATTGGCTTGGGTATCGAAGAGAGCCACTTCACGGAAACACTCCAGTCGTGCATGAGATCCTATGGGGAGCGGGAAAATTTGTTTTTGAAGTACTACCCCTTTGGGACAGAGATTTTTATCTCTCACTTACTTATAAGTAGATTTTTTTTTTTTGCCATCCTGTCCGAGTGCTGATTTTGGAAGTTCTTTTATTGTTTTTTGCAATCTCCATGTTGAACAAAATAAAAATAAACAAACGGAATTTTTTTACTAAAAACCATGGGGTGTGTGAAGACATTTTTAAATATACTTTCTTCACAGAGTAAGCTTGAGTATCAAGAAAAAATAAATATTATCAATCAGAAGATTATTCTCAATGGAATCAGCTTGAAGCACTTTGATCAACTAGAAAACTCTCGTAAAAAGTACACCACCCACCTTATTAATTAATTGTCTCATAATCCTTGCAATCATGTGCAGAAGATAAAAATCTCTCTTTTTTTTCTATTTTTTTTTTTTCTTTGTAGAATGGCTCCTATAATCCGCGTAGTTAAATAAAATAAAAAAAATCACTCGCGTGTATGCGCATTCATTAATACACAATATACCGCGTGTAAAATGTAAGAGAGTCCCGATTTTTCTCTCTACCGCGTGGATCTTCGCGTTTATAGGTATTAAAACCCACACTGTAAAACCCCGAGTAGGTACGGGCAACTAACTCCATGCTTGCCATACGCGTTGCGTATCGTATGCAGCTTTATTGCTACGGGCCGCAGGTGGTTCCGTATAGGTATACCTTCAACAAACACATACGCGAGGGCACGTTGGAATATCTTTCTAGGATTGGTTTTTTTTTTTTTTTACATTTATTAACAAGGTCCACGCGTTCGCATTGCGGATGTTGCGGGCGAACGGAGATGCAATTGTTGTTTTTATTTGTCCGGGGACTCGTAAAATCGAGTTCATTATTAGTGTAACAACCCCACTAGAAGCTTGAAAAAGCTACCCAACCCCGTGAGCTCAAATGCACCTCGATATTTACCGATCGCAGCAACAATCACCTATTTTTTTTTATTTCTTAAACCATACACGTATATTATTATAAGCTTATCGCACCCTTATAACGCAAGAAACAATTTTTTTTGCTGCTGCAGGACCACATACAGGAAGTACTGGACAAGTGGAACCAGATAGACGACGAGATATGGGCGAAGGTGATCGTCTTCGAGAGGAACAGGCGCGTCGCCAAAGCGTACGCCAGAGCACCCGTGCTCACGGTCAACGGATCCAACGACGGCTTCGATGGTTTTAGGTACGTGTGAACACGTACGGTTTTTTTTTTTTTTTTTTTTTTTTTTCCTTGTCTGCCATGGAATTTACTTAACGCACAGGTACTTATCAGAGTATACGCGTAAGCTGCACAAAATATAAATAAGAGAACGAGGAAGAGCAAAGAAAAAAGCCCCCTTGCTTAAAAATACCGTGGCAGAAAAAAACAATAATTAAAGCCCCTTGCGTGATAACTCGAGCGAAAATTCCCACTCAGACCCTGTTTCTTTCTGTTTTTTTTTTCGCTCCATTAACCTACGCGATCGGCATGCATAAAATATTACACCTTCGCCGATTTCTCTGGCTTCCGGGCGTGTGTTACACTTTTGCACACCTTTCGGCACTTGGGCAAAGTATATACCGAGCCCGTAATATTATGTATACACATACACGTAGTGCACAAGATCGTGTGACGAGGGAAATCGGTATCGCGTACGGAGAGACTAGAAAGAGACGGAGGGAGCGGAGGAAAAGAAAAGATCGGCACGTAAGCTAGAGCAGCTCACATGTAACGCAAGAGTCGTGACTTCCTGACAGGCTGGGCTCGCCTGTAATCGATACTTTTATGATACTTGTACGTGTGTCTATACGTTGTTTTCTTGTTTATCATTTGATGTTTGTCTCTTTTTTTCTTTCTTATTTCAAAGGGGGGTGGGGAGGGGTCAGTCCTGTCCTTCCCGGTGCGATTGGCATCTCGTGAGAATCGGCGCGATGACCGATTTTTGGTCGTACAGCAATGGAATTTCTAAGACGTAATTGAATCGATATGCATTCGAAGGAAAAAAAAGGGGGGGGAGAGAACAGAGAAATGATGGAGCACGGCGTTTTAATTAGCCGTTAAGTGTATATATAATACACAGGAGTTCGATCGGCGTTACGTAAACGCGTCGAAGAAATTATTATATTCACGTGCGGATATATATATCCGCATCGCGCGCCTTTACGTAAACTTTGATTTTAACAACGTGGATTTTTGCGAGTTCAATTAAAAAGCGTAGGTATACCTAGTTTTCGCGTAAAAAAAAAAAAAAAAAAAAGAAAAAAAAGAAAAGTCGTGAATCTCCGGCTTTGACGTTTCGTCAAACGCATATAATATATACATACACGTATATATGGGGGCACGATAAATTTCCCTGCTCGTGAGCAATCGAAACGCTAAATTGAACCGATCGCGCGGTGGTGGTGGCTTCGTTATGTGTTCGCTTTCACCGGCATCGCGCGCAAACACCTTTCAGCTATTTTTCTCCGCTCTCTCTTTTTATACTTGACGACGATGTAACGCACACAATTTACACATATATGGTGGTATATTATTTGCATTAGTGGCAAAAGCCAAAGGGAAGATAGGGGGGGGGGAGATGATGCCAGAGGCTATATATGGGCTGTTCGTTTTTGAATGTTTACTTTTCGAGAGGAAGTCACCTTTCTAATCGATGTAATGTGGTATATATCGGATAGCGTGAAAGATTATAAAAGACGGTAGTTTTTTTGGCAAAAAAATAAAAGTAAGAGTTGCTTTGTGAAATCTATTGAATGACAATTTACTCTGATTCGAGTCATTTCTTTCATGGCGCATCAATGCGAACTCAACTTTAAAGTATAGACGGTCAATCGCTCCGTATACAACGACCGGCAACAGGTCAAAAATGATTTCACGATCAAATACCTTTTGTATGTGCTATAACTGATTATATGTTATTGTTAATTTCTCAAAAGTATATTAAGCGATCTGGAATCATATCGCGAGTCGCGTCTGTACTTGTACAAGTTCGGTAGAAAATCGCGTGCATGCATGATAGTCGTACAGCGTGGTTCTCGCAAAAGGTGAAAACTCTCCTCTCGTGTGTATTAACGGCGTTAAACGCGGGAAAGTCGAGGCTGGATGGTTTTTGCCCATACTTTTTTATCCTTTCTTGCTGGTGCGGTGCTGCCTACCGCGTCCTCATTTCTCGCAATTACATCAAAGTTGATGCATTTTAACGGTCGCGTTCCGATTATCATCCTAAACGCTGATAAATATGGGACGTACGAGGAATTTTTTTAAGCTTTTGTTTTGGGAAAAATGTTAATGATATTTTAGATTTTTTTTCTTTCTCGACTCATTGGGTTACTTTCTATTTCGGTTTATGATGAGCACGTGTATGTCTCATGTTAAACATTTCTTATTTTTTGTTTTCCAATTTCAATAAGTGTTCTTAAATACGATGGCGACGAGATCCTGTGGATGCATACACTGTCAGTAAAGTTCGCCGTCATTTCCCAAATTTTTCAGTTGGGCAAAGTTTTTTTGTCGTGGCTTTCGAAATCATGAAAATGAAGTTGGGATTTCACCATTTCTTATTTTTCCGCATGAGGGTATTGAAAATAAGTTACTTTTGAAAAAAAAATTTCCGATACTTTCCAACTTGCCGAAACGATTTTCGACCAAAGTCGTCGCGTAATATTTTTAGTATGAGAAAAAAACAAAAACAAAAAAAACTAACACCATCACCTTCGAACACACCAGGATAGGCCTGTGCGGCTTCGACAACCCGATGCGCGACAGCAAAACGGAGGAGGCAAAGCGACACATAAACCAAGGCGTGAAGATAAAAATGGACGAGCAGGGCAACATCCTGATAAAACGGCTGTGCAAGAGCAACGTGTACGTAAAGTCGACACACCAGGAGGACAACGCGATCGGCTCCGAAATCATTCGCAACTCCCAGGGCGCTCTCGAGCACGAGAAACCCGGCAAGGTTGGTTTTTCCTTTTTACTATTACGCAATAATTGTGTACGAAAAAAAATCCGTACGTATACATATACATCCAACAACAAAAATTGTCCTCCCCAGCTCTTCGACATGAACAAATTCCAAACGAACCTCTCGCGGGAGACGCGGCGAGCCTACCCTGACCGCAAGCGCCTGGAGACCCAGTGTCTCAGCGCCATTGTCTTCGTTCGCATGGAACCCGACATACTCCAATGCCCCGTTTGGGTGCTCATCGTCAATGTCGTTGGCCTCGACATGCTCAAGTCGAAGCTACCTCCAGGTACACACATGCCTACCTATTTATTGCGCCTATGCTCGATATAATCTGCTTTTGTTGAACGCATGAAAAACTCAAAAAGTCCAGGGATCACGAACTGGCGATTAGAAAAAAAAAAGAAAAAAAAGTTCCCACAGTCATTTGCAATAATATACCTCCTCTCGCGACGACGGAGGACACCACGGCTAAGTACATATATATGCCTTTCAGCGTTGATGGTCATGGAGATCGTGCGAAAAAAAAACCGGTAAATCGGGAAACAAAAAACCAGGCCAGCTGAAAGTCGTGAGCGAAAAAAAAGAAAAAAAAAATATATAGACACCCGTCCGTGTCATTAACAATAAAAACACCCGTACAAATTACTCGTGACGTATGCATGGTCCTTCGCTCACATGTGCTTACATTATACGTATACATCATCTAGACACTTGATAATATAGTAATGAATGTCATCGTTACCGATCTGTCCGCAGTACTGGCACTGCAGAGGCCGGTCGACATAAAGAACCGGCCGCGCATACCGATCCCCGACGAGGACCCTTACAGCGTGGCGGGCAGCTCGGGCGACGGGAACGGCCGGGTCGATCCGATTTACATCGCGTACCAGCAGCAACAGCAGCAACAGCAGCAGGAGCACAGGGACGCAAGGCTCGCCCATCGTAGGGCCGAGCGGCCG
Organism: Copidosoma floridanum; assembly: GCF_000648655.2. Next base: position 1,220,109 of record NW_019379466.1, on the reverse strand, counting down.
CCGAAACTACCGCCCAGGGAGAATCTTTACGGGCACGACATACCCAAGGTCAGTGGGTTAATTGTTACTACGTGGCTTCTCTCTCTCTCTCTCTCTCTCTCTCTCTCTACGAGTGTGGGACCCTCTCCATTGGTTTTTTTGCGAAATTATAAAGAAGCGTGCTGATGTTGTTTGGGGGCGGGGGGGAAGGCTGTTGGTCGCACGAGCGATTTGTCGTGATTCTGGGTAACTTTTCGTTTTTTTTTTTTTTTTTTTTTTTTTTTTTCTTTTGTTATCTCTGTCAGTTTTTGTCGAGTCGGACGTTTGGGATTTCTTTATTTTTCCCTCGGTGTAATAGTATATGAATTTTTGATAAAAAAAAAAATTAGATATGGTTTTTTTTTATTTTACATAAAATATACATCCCTATTGCCCTTTTGATGTTATATACCTGGCTTTTGTAATTGTATTTTGTGTATTGTATTTTAAGATGCCGAGGCAGGTTTACGTTAAGGTACGTTTTTTTTTTTTTCTTCACTTCCAATATCACGATTTTACGTTGTATACTTACTTCATGCGCACGTTTTTTCTGGTTTTTCTGTTTTCCTCACCTGCACATACCTTCATAACTGCACAAACGAGGACTGTTCGGTCGTTTTGTTTTCTTTTGATATTTTTTCATAAATAATCACAGACGAGTAAACAAAATGTATGGTAATAATGGCACTGTTTTTATTTTTAAACAACAAACCAAACAAAATACTGTACGACCTGCCTCGATTTTTATCTTCACCGCACAAGTGTTTTTTGGTGGCAACAAAAAAAATAATAATGATAAATAACAACAAGTAGATGATTGAAATGTATCAATTGCAGCCGGACTACGACGACATAGAGGACGACTACATGTCGGGCCCCGTGAGAGCACCTGTTATGGAAGACAAAAAGAGTAAAAAGGAAAACATCAAGAAATACGGTGAGTCTTTAGCAGGAAAAAAAAAATTTCAAGCCAAAAACTAAGTATTCCATTGACCCGAAAAAAAAAAAAAAAAAACATTCCACAGACGATCCCTACTACTGCGGCCTACGAGCGCGCGTCCCGAACTTTGTGAAAATGGCCAAGAGCAATGGCCTAGAGCGCCCCAGTGGAAAACTCCCAGCAGCTGCATATGGACACTCGACTAGTCGCGCCAGCCTCCAACAGCAGCACCACCATCACCATCCCGGCTACATCGCCGCGCAAAACTACTCCGCGTCAGCTCAGATCGGCCAGTCGGCTCAGATCTACGGACACCAAGTCGCGGCCCTACCAGCTTCGGCCAAGCGGCCGCCCATCATGTACCACACCAGGAGCTTCGAGAGTGGACTCGGTGAGTAATTCTCTCTCTCTCTCTTTTTTTTTTTTATTATTAAAAAGTTGAATTTTTATGAAAAACAAGCTTGACTCACACCATATGACTGAAACGTTGTTTCTTTTTTGTTCGTTTCCAGATTCCGACGACAGAATCGATTCTCCATACAATCACATTTACGGAAGGTTACCGATCCCAACGAGGGGCGTGATACCACCGGCGCCTCGCGCCATGTTCATCGGCGAGTGGGACTAGATATTCGATTTTCTTTCTCTCTCACCTCTATACTTTTTTTTTTTTTTTCATCACACGCCGATTCTCACCACTCCTATACGATGTACACACTCCTGTTCTCTGCAATTCGTACCTCTATATACACTTGTATGTATATTCATGAAATACTCAGTTTTCTCTCTCTCTTTTTTTTTTTTTAATGGTAGGACGTTGTAATATTGTCTCTCTATGTACTGTAATATCGTTCTTTCTTTTATTTTTCAATACTTCTTTTGTAAGTCGATATAAGATGTTGAATGATACTAATGATAACGATTTTTCTTGTATGCCTATGAGAAAAGAGAAATTGTATAATACTGTAGACGTGTAAATTGTTGAATTGTGCATTAATTTTTTTTTTTTTTTTTTCTAATACTTCTCAACCATTATGAATGAATTTTTGTGTGCCATGTCAATGGAGAACAGTGGCAAAAAACACGTCGACTCTCTTCTTTGCTCTCTATATTGGTATTGATATAGTGAGTCAATTTAAAGATATATATATATATTCTACTTAAGATTACATTTTTATGTAGCAAAGTGTTCTTTTTTTTCTTTTTATTCAGTCAAGCAAGTTATGTTCTAATTTAAACTCTTATCATCATAAACAATAAAGACACACCTGTCACATTAAGCGTGTATTTTAATATTGTTGATAAGGATATTATGTTATAATGTAGTTATAATTTTTATAGAGATAACGAAAGAAAATGTAAGTCTTAATGTTTCTCGGAAAAACTTTGATGAAAAAGTAATAAGTAATATATTTTTTCTGTCTTTGAAAAAAGTTCTCACATCTGTTGATACATTTGTGTACATGGTGCGTTGGACAACAGTTTTCTATAAAATCGAGTAAAAACATTCCACACTGTTTGCGCTTTTTTTATCATTAAAAAAATGTTATACAAATCTTATGGTTTTTTTCCGTCTATTTTTTTTCTTTATCTCACTGAGAAGTCCGAGAAGAATCAATGTCTCGTGAATTGTCGTTGCAAGGAACTTGTAAATAATCGTCAGTTGCCTCGATTCCTCAAGTCTTTCACTTTATAAATACGAACAAGCCAGTGCTCCGTCGTGTAGGCCTCCTCAAGGGTAGTGAGTTCAAAGTCCTTGTTACCGATTTCCATGTTCCTCACACGATCGTAACCAGATCGTTTACCTGAATTCGAAAGATATGTATTTCTTTTTTGATTTCAAAGAACACTTGAGTGCATTATTTTCCAGATTAAACTGACGTTTTTTTATAAAGACCTCAAAGAGCGATTGTACTAATACGTATTAGATAAATTTTTTGGATGGAAGGAACTAAGAGATCTAAGTTTAGTCTGTATTTTTAATAGTTGTACGTTAAGTATGATTAAGTACTACAATTCCATGATATTATATTTAGTCCTAAGTATAATGTATTTGAATCCATTCAAGTAACATTAACTAAGTAATAAAATTGCTTATTCACGTTACAACTTCAACTTGTAATATAATTACGATGAAAGTCCAATGTAAGAGGAAAGAATATGTTCTATCATGATTTATAATTTTGCAATCAATTATGTTGCGCACATGCGAATCTTTTTAAAAATCTTAGTCTTTAATGATTTGTAAATAAATACGTTTATCAAATATAAGTTAATTAAAAAAATACCATGCATTACCTTGTTCAGTGTAAACCTGGCCGAATTTGTAGTAGCACATTTTGTACATTAGACAGTTAAGTAGCGTGGGAGTTCCCTCCTTGTCGACTCGGAATTCACCAGCGGGATTGTAATAGTCCCACTCCGATATCGACTTTCCCTTCTCCGTACTTCCCGCGATTCTCACCATCCACAAGAATTTGTTAAGATCTAGTGTAAAATAGAAAACATTCAATAGTAATTTAACACTTGAAAGAACCCACGGGAATATTTTTTTTGTTCTCACCATCTGATGAGTATCCTGTCAGTCCACCAAAGATAACTAGAACGTAGTTAACATCGAGTTCTCTCATGATTTCATAAGACTTTTCTTCACTGCTTGCCATCGCTTGTCCTACCCTAGATATATGCGTATTATTCCACGTATTATTGTCTACTAATATCGTTCGATTTGCCATTGCCGTTATTTGATACCCATAATCCCACCAAGACATCACTTTTGCATCCTGAAATGTGATACACACGAGATTAGATATTCAATGACATCGAAATGATCAGAGATGAAAACAAATGTACAAGCCTCGGGAGTATTCATACGAAGCCAGTAGTAGGCTTCTCTAAAATCATCAAAAATCATCCTGCCACCATCCGGAGATCTGGCTGATAGTACAATACTGGGTGAACTGTAAGCTTCAACAGTAACCCATGTGCAATGGTAAGTGTACGAGAAGAAAAGAATGCACATCACGACGACAAACAACGTTGCAATCTAAAAAGTATAAATGCAAGAATCAGTATCAAACAGTGCTGATTGTACGTTTTTGTCTTTTAATTAAACATAGAAACGCATAGAAAATTTTAGATTGTAATAATCGTAAATTAAGCTGCTATTTTTATTTGAATATAACGTACCTGGCTCCTCAGAACATAGTTGCTTTCAAATTTCTTAGCTTTCTTATCGACGACTTTCGTACTGTCCATGTCTTTCATGTATTTAAGAAGTAAAGAAGAAGCACCAATTCCTCCCAAAATGCACATTACAGGCGCCAGCACCAACATCAATCTCACCATCACACCCTAGGAAATAATTTTTTTTTTTTTTAATTTAAATTACTAGTACTCAGAGAAAAAGTCTTGATAAAAAAAATTAATTGACTCACAGCGAAGTAAAGACTCGTGGCTCCATAAAGAATCAAAAATATATTTGAATCAGTCAGCTTAGAAAAGCAAAAGTATAATCCTGCAGGGAATAGGAAGACTAAAATCTGTAAATCAAAGTAAAAAGAGCTCCAAGAGGTCGGCTGGTGCTCCGAGACGGACGCGATGATTGGAATGTGATTCTTGGCATAGGATGGATCCAAGAGGGAATAGAATCTTCCAGTCCATGGAGAAATTTTGCCGGTAATAGTTAAAATAGTACCAATGACGACGGACACGATCACCGTTGAAATGACGAGCCCTTGGAAGAGCACTTCAAAGTCGTGCGAAGTTAATTTGCTACGGAGGTAGTCGACAAAGGCGTGGATCTGGCACATGCCAAAAACTAAGAATGCCTGTATAAAATTTGCAAATTTAAACTCGTTTCATTAATGCTTGGCAAAATAATTACAAAGTATCAGACTTACAAGCATGTGCTCAGAGCTCTGAACAGGCTGGAATCCGACAAACGGTATCTGCATGGAAAATATTGTTCCAAGGCAGTATAAAATGCTGTAGGCCACGTAAATTCTGTGAGAGAATCGCCCTGTGACCATCAGAGTTAAAACGTGTAAGGGAATCAAATTAATCAAAAAGACGTATCCACCCCAGGACGACACCATGTAAAAGTAGGCAAGAGCTGTACACGTAGCCCAGAAAATCGTTCCTGTTTTCACAGCCTTTATCCACATGTAATAGGTGAACAACATACAGAAAATCGCGATCCCTTCGTTATCATATGATCCTGCCACTGATCTGGAAATGTAACCTGGGACTATGGCAATCATAGCTGCTGCAAACAGTCCTGACGCCGAATCCTTGGAAAATAAACGACTCAGTAATGTGCATTTTTATCCAAGACACATCAGTTTAAAGCAGCGTATTTAAATTACGATGATGCAAGCTTACTTTCAATTCCTTTGTAAGTAAATATGTTACAATAGTTGTAAAACTTGAAAACAGCGGAGCAAGAAAGACACAGACGTTCCTGATATCTATAGTAATGTTTAAGAGCCATGCCAAATGGTAAAAAGCTGCAGAAGTAACCATCAAGCCTGGATATATCGTGCCTGTAATAAATATTGTCGTCGATAAGACCTAAACTTTATTATCAATAGTACAAAAAAAATCAAGAATGTAAATACCTCCGATGATTCTGCCAAGCGGATACCACACTCGATCGTCAAACCAGTTCAAAAAATTGTAAAAACCCTCTTCGGCCAAGAACTTTGTTGTTCTATAGTTGAAGTATGGATCAAACTCATGGATGACACTTTCAAACTTGAGTACGGAAAACAAACGCGTCGCAAAAGCTGAAAGGTAAAAATTTTAATCAACAAGCAAGTAAAATGTAAACAAAAAGAGTTGTACAGTAACATACACAGAATAGCAGCACAGGAGAGAACGGTGAGTTTCAATAGAGTCTCCTGTTTCTGGGCGGACATGCGAAGTCCTTTGGTTTTCAAAAGAACCCCCATGGTGGATCTGAAATGTATTTAAAAAATAGGATAAGAAAAACTGTTGATTCTTTTTCAAGAAAGCAAACCCAAAGTGACTTGATAAACAATCTTTGGGTACATAAAAATCATCCAACTAACAGCTACAGTTAATTCAGGGCGAGCAAAAACCACTGAGCACGCTCCTCGCCTCGGAAACACAAGCAGAATACAAAATACACCAAAGAACCGAGTGTGAATACAAAAAACTGACCACGTATACACAACTGCCGCGCAGGGAAGGTGAGAGGAGGAAAAAAAGAGGAGTAGGTATGTGAAGAATTAATGTGCACGCACAACCGGCCGGCTAAAGCACAACTTTTTACAAACAACCTCAACTCTTTCCTTCAATCGATGACTACAAGCATACCATATCATTCGCTGCTGAATAACACTTACGATGCTACTGTCTTGCAATAAGTGTGGAAGACACTATTTAATGTGTATATCTTGAATGTGATACGATGTAAAAAAAGAGAGGCACTTTGATGCTTATATACCGATACTATTATTATTATTTTTCTTTATTTACTGGCTAACAGTGCAAAATGTCTGTTCCACAGACAAAGACGACGAGACGAGACGACGTGCGAGGTGTGTCAGCGCCATCTAGCGTTTTGTATTACGCAGGCGACCTACGTAACTTTACAGCCTCTGATTTTATCATTCTGGTAAAGAGAGCACGGTGTAAGATGTACATGAAGTTATGTGTAGTAATTAAAGTAATTACTACTAAGTAATGCCATATGGTCGATTTTATTAAACCATGTAAATGTTTGTATTTTTGGAGATCGATTTTTGGGTAAAAAATAGATCGTAAACTTGCCACAAACAGCACAAACCACGTCAACTTTTTATTATCTATCTATGAAATTAGTTGCGGCTGGTTTATAATTAATTAAATGGCTCTAATATAAGAAGTAATAATTATTTCGATCAGCGCCATCTAGCGTTGCGGATTTCTGAACTAAAAAGTGGCCCTAAACTTTTGAGCCAGAGCTTTAGCGCGTAGAGCCATTTAATCAGTTATAAACCAGCCGCAACTTATTATGAAGCTATAGAATGAAAAAAAAACGATATATGTGTTTTTGGTGGCAAGTTAACAATCTATTTTCTACCAAAAAATCGACCTCCTATGTGTTTGTACTTTTAAAGATAAATTTTTGAGTACAAAATAGATTGTTACCTTGCCGCCAAAAACACATGTATCGTCATTTTTTTGTTTTATAGCTTTATCATGAGTTGCGGCTGGTTTGTAATTGATTAAATAGCTCAAATCCTGAATGCTCTGGTTGAGAATTTTAGGAGCCACTTTTGGCCAAAAAATAAAGACCGCTAGATGGCGCTGATCCAAAATAATTATTGCTACTTACAGTAAAGTCACTTTATTATGGTTATAAACCAGCCGCAACTAATCTTATAGATAGATAATAAAAAGCAAACATTTTTTGTGCACTTGCGGCAAGTTTACAATTTATCTTTTACCTTAAAATCGACCTCCAAAACTATCAATATTCTACTTATCTTATATGGCTCATAAAATCGACAATATTTACAAAAATACAATACTCTTGACCTTTTACCATTAACCAATGAAAGAAAAGCCCTTCAACTTTAGATTTCCAATAAACAGTTAACTTATATAACATGTACATAACAAAATTTGTGTTACAGAAATCGTAAATCACGATCAAATATACACGTTAATTAATCAGTCGAAAAGAGACAACCGAAGAAAAAAGGTCTTAAAAAGAAGCAGTCACAGGAAGAGTCTCCTAGGAATGGAGCATTGGATCTCACTAACTGAAAAATACATTTGTTACAGAGATGTAAGTTTGAAGTATTATAAGTAAACAAAGAACCCAACCTTCTCTGATCAAGTGAGATCCAATGCTCCATTCTTATGAGACTTTTCGTGTGACTGTGCTTCTTTTTCAGGCCTTTTTTCTTCGATTGTCTCTTTTGGACTGATTAATTTGTGCTTACATGAGTTAATGGTAAAAGGTCTAGAGTATTAAAATTTTGTAAATATTGTCGATTTTATGAGCCATATAAGATAAGTAGAATATTGATGGTTTTGGAGGTCGATTTTAAGGTAAAAGATAAATTGTAAACTTGCCGCAAGTGCACAAAAAATGTTTGCTTTTTATTATCTATCTATAAGATTAGTTGCGGCTGGTTTATAACCATAATAAAGTGACTTTACTGTAAGTAGCAATAATTATTTTGGATCAGCGCCATCTAGCGGTCTTTATTTTTTGGCCAAAAGTGGCTCCTAAAATTCTCAACCAGAGCATTCAGGATTTGAGCTATTTAATCAATTACAAACCAGCCGCAACTCATGATAAAGCTATAAAACAAAAAAATGACGATACATGTGTTTTTGGCGGCAAGGTAACAATCTATTTTGTACTCAAAAATTTATCTTTAAAAGTACAAACACATAGGAGGTCGATTTTTTGGTAGAAAATAGATTGTTAACTTGCCACCAAAAACACATGTATCGTTTTTTTTTCATTCTATAGCTTTATCATGAGTTGCGGCTGGTTTATAACTGACTAAATGGCTCTACGCGCTAAAGCTCTGGTTCAAAAGTTTAGGGCCACTTTTTAGTTCAGAAATTCGCAACGCTAGATGGCGCTGATCTAAATGATTATTACTTCTTATATTAGATCCATTTAATTAATTATAAACCAGCCGCAACTAATTTGATAAATATAAAATAATAAGTTAACATTTTATATGCTATTTGCGGCAAGTTTACAATTTATTGTTTACCCGAAAATCGACCTCGAAAGTACAGATATTCTACTTATTTGGTCAAGGTAGTTGACTTACCGACCTGATGGTAACGTAGAGCGCAACCCACTTTTATAACTTGCTGGTGACGCGATCGCGGAAAACACCCTCCATCAGATAGTATAGACCTCGTCGTCGGTAAAGCGTCGGCACAATGCATCGGTCAACTGTCGATACAGCAGGGCTGATATTATCGGTGATGTACCGACGGTTGAACGACTCGGACAAACTGCAGGTCTCTCTTTTATCTTGTGTCGACTGTCAGAACAGCAGGATTTGCAACGCTAGATGGCGCTAGATCGTAATGCAATTTCGATCGAACCGTCGAATTGCACGTCGACGTCCACCGATAAACTTTGGGGGTCTATTTGCGTGCTTTGATATATACTATATAACCAAAGCGAGGCATGCGTGGGTGACAACTGTTACATTTTTGACAAATTTAAGTATTTTTATATATGCATGTGACCATCTACCCGAATTGCGTATTTCGAAGCACGCAAATATAGACCCTTGACGTATGCGATTTTCGACCTACTGTAGTATATCTATATGCATCTAGGGATTTACTTCTTCCAGAAATCCCTAGATTCTAGGGACTTTTTCAAGACGGTTCCCCTAGAAAATAGTTTGCGTCGGTCCGCAAAATCCGCAACGCTAGATGGCGCTAATTGCACTATACACGATGAACTCGCAAGAAAAAACTAATTGTTTAGAGAGAAAGAAATTGCAAGACCAAGCAATCCAAGCATCCGAGCAATGTGTGGTCAATGGCGGAGAGGGGGTGTCTGCATTTTCAGTATAATATATTATACAGTTTTTAGTTCAAGCAACGCAGTAGAGGGATGAGGAGCAGAGAGGTAAAAAGTTCTCGTCAGTTTGTGCATTTATGCTGTACACGATGACGACGGCGACGACCGCGCAATCAGCCGGATAGTAATTACACTTTTTTTGCGTTGTAAATGAAGTGGACCGCTCCACCAGATACCTAATACTCTTCTCTTGTAGAGGGTATACCAGAAAAAGAAGCTGCACCGCTGCCAGCAGTCATCAGCTGGTTGTCAACGATCACAGACGGAGCCTTCACTGGGCTCCTTGATTGATGTTGCAGTGCCAATAACCTATCTTTTTGAATTGGATCGTCGTGTTTTCGTGTTAAGTCAATTTCGGGAAACCAAGTGTATGTATAGGTAATATGCTTGTGCTTTTTCCTTGCACACAGTTAGACGGATAGAGGCAACGATCCAATTATTTGTTTAGTGCTATTCGCGAATTATAAGCAGTTTACTTCTCTATAACTCATAAAATAAGGTTTAAAATACAGTAAATATCGTTCAACTTCGTCATGCAGTGCCATGCTCTTCGAATGTCGCAGATTTCTATACCTAATGGTTTGACACTCTTGACACTAGTGCGTAGTTTGTAGGTTAGGATGCGTGGGTCGACGGAGATATCTTATCCTCTGCGTCCCCTTGTCTAATCAATTTAATTAATGTAATCTTTACTTTGTCATTTTTATTTTTTTCTGTCGAATTTGTTTGTGAATTTTGTCTAAATACCTGCATCTGTTTCCTGATACACGCATGGCATTACAAAAAAACATTTACATCAACTCGAAGCGTTCGATCTAAAGCTCTAAAATCGTCACCTTTTCCCCCAACTTTCAATAATCGCGACCTTTCCCTGTAATGTACTAATAGATGTGCGTCTCAAAATTCTCGCAAAATTTTGTCTTCTGCTAACCTTCTCAACCACGTAAATATACCTATAGTGTACTACCTCTCAGAGGTTAGTACACTGTAATATAAAAAAAAAAATATACCTATAAGCATTAAATGCTAAGTATGTGTGTATGCATACATGTGCTCTGAATTTTGTGTATACTGTATACAAACTTTCATGTCGTATACCTCTTTAAAAGTAATGAAATTTTTTTTCCGTATAAATAAGGAAAACATACAAATTAATTTAAATTGTCTCTTCTAGGAAGTAGCAGCAGCTGAAGAATAATATACAACCCGAGGAGAAAAAAAGAGAGTCTGGAGTGAAAAAAGAGAAACCGCTGTCGTTGTCGTTGTTGGTGCGCGCGCACTAACCGAGAGACCATCAACGCTGTGCTCCAAATCGGAGCCACCGATCGGTTTTAAAGTGTAGCTCTCCGCTTGATAAAAAAAAACAATAAAACAAAAAGAAAAAAAAAGCATCTCCCTGCTATCCGCGTTGTAAGTAAATCCATCTGCTGCCGTCCATCCACCAAATTTGCAATCTGTCGTATAGAACAAGCAAATACATTCACAGGAGGCATCAGAAGAAGAGCTGAAGCAAAGAACCACTCTAGGAGCAGCAGAAGAAGAAGGTATACCCAGTGGAAGACGGTGGAAAGAAAGAGAAAGAGCCTCTGGTACCTCGCCAAGTGTAGGGAGTAGTGTAGCATTTAGCAAACGGAGCGCGCGTGCGCTGTTCCTGCGCGCGCCGCTGCTACTCCCAGTTTGGAAAACGTCGACCGCTAGGTATCATCCGGAGGCGCGAGAGAGAGCGAGCATCAAGCGAGGAGAGGAGGAGCCAAATTAGTAGCAGCAGCAGCTCCAGGCTCCAGCCTAAAGTAGGAGCGCCTACGACGACGACGGCTGAAGAAGTAGCAGCAGAGGAGGAGGAGGACGAGGACGATCTGCTGCTTGCCTGCTCCACCGGAGCACGAGCTAGAGCCATCAACCCCCGGAAGATAGGTCGATTCCAAGGAGAAGAAGAAGAAGAAGAAAAGTCTACTGCGGAAAAGGTGAAGGTGGTGTTGGTGGTGTCCGTGCGTGCGTGTGAGTGCGTGTGCGGAGTGCAGAAGAGAGAAAGTACGCGAAGGAGAGGCCCTTGGTCCCCCGCCCCTCTGTATCTCTCTCTCGCCCGCGCGCTCACTCTCCAAAGCAGCGGCTATTTTATATAGAAGCAGAGCGAGAAAGTCGTCGCAGCAGCAGTACAGTCCGGGTGTAACGGCGTTCCTACTCTGTGCTCCGAAGTTGTGTCTGTGTGCGTGTGTTCGTGTTTAGCAGTAGCCTTGCTTGGCGACCCGTACTCGTCATCCTCTAGAATATACCCCTGCGTGCGCTCCAGCAGAGTAGATAGAAACTCTTTGGGGGTGTACTGCAAGAACACGAATGACGTAGTCACTCTGTCTGTCCGTCTGTCCAAATGTCCAGGTGAAATCACAGCCCCCCCTATACGTTGGGGTAGATTGGCTCATCTAAGAGTCGTCAAGTGAAGGTTATTGCCACACAGGCAGATCGAGATTCGATTAATTGTCAAAAGTGATGGTTGTCCATGGTTGTTGTTTTTTTATTCCAATGGTGTGTGAAATGTGATAAAAAGTTATGTGTATGCATTATCACAAGAAACAGCAGTAGAGGAAAAGTGCAAATATTCCAATTAAGTGTATTACACATGAACCACAGTATTGCAGAGTCAGTAAGGTGACTAGCTAATTGCTATTCTCTCAAAAAAAAGACAGCTGCTCACCACCACAAAGAAAAGAAAGGGGAAAGAGAAACTAGAACAAAATTAGAAAAAGAGTTTTCTCAGCTTGACTGGTTGTAAGCTGAGAAACTTGAGGCCTATCAAGGGAACAGAGACGAAAAGAAGAAGGTGGAGGAGGCTGCGGCCGGGCCGCTGTAGTAGTGCTGGAGAAATAGAGGCAGGATGAGCGGCCGACCCAGGACCACCTCCTTTGCTGAGGGCAACAAGCCACCCGCGAATCCACCACTTGGTGGCATGAAGATAAGCAGTGAGTACCATAAGATGTGATATATATTTCACCTTGCCCATTCTACTTTACCATGTCTACAGTACTCTTGTGGTTTTACTGAATTTTTACACTAGGCATGCTTTTATGGGATCTGCTAGTATAATTTAATTCACATACTTGATTAAGCTCCAATTGTTTGAGGGACACTTGCTTGATATTGGTATATGTGCAAAACATAAATTTTTATGAGGATGAATAGGACCTAATAATGTATGGTAAAAATGGTTTATTTAGAGTGAAATTTTTTTATTTATTCATGTGGAATAGTCTACATACCTATTTCAATTAACATATTAAAAATGAAAATTTGTTCTTACTGAATCGTTTATTTCCTATGTACATCTTCAATATTTACGTCAAATAATGTAAAAGTCTACAAATTACTGCTGAGAAACTTCTCATCAAAGTGTACATAATCAATAATATATAGAAGAGGAATTTTTCAATTACGTGTAAATAAATAATTGATGTTGGCAATTTTTAACAAAAATTTAAGTACCCACGATTTCATCTGTTTTTTAAAAACAGAAATCAGCATTCAGTAAATATAATTTAAAGTAGTTGTTGATTATAATACTAAAACAACTACCTTTTACTAAAAGTTGGCAATATACATGTAACTCTGATAGGAGAGCAGCAAAATGATGAGATTTAAGGTTATGTTTTGTAATGAATATTTCTTTGATCTTCCAGTTGACGAATAGAGGTTTTTTTATTATTTTGTAATGCAAAGAAAAATTTTATTTCCATTATTATTGTCAAATATTTAGAATACAAGTGTTTTCAGGGCCACAGATTAAATAAGCATGTTTAATGCTTCAGGAATGAATATTACCCCACACTCAAAACATGTTTACAAAAAGAAATGATTCAGTTCTGTTTTGAAAATCGATACATTGATAAATGGCAGTGTTTGGTATTAGTGCAGTTCTATCCAACTACCGTAAATAATCAAGTCTAACGGACAAGAGAGAGTGAGTGCATCCCTTAAATTTTCTTCCCCATTGATTATCAGAAATCAATATAGCAGACGTCTGCTGTATGTACCAAGCAGTGCAGCTCTTTAATTATTATCACGTGTGTGTGCAACTGTTAGTCACGCCAAGGCAGGCATCCTAATATGTAGTAAACCGCAATTGACAAATATTTTGTTTCTTCAGCGCACTTCTGACTTTGAATCTTTTGATCAACACAAATCTTTGTACACACACAAACAAAGGAACATGCCATTGACATTTTAAAAATTTTTTTTGTGTTTTTCTCCTGCGCTATCTAATCTTCACCTTGACACTATGGATAATGCTCATGTCAGAGTGACATCACGACACGCCATTTACAAAACATCCGACAAAGCACACGCGAGGAGAAATAATAGTCCAAATGAAAACTCCACACACAAACGTTTCAATCGTACTTATGTAAAAAAAAAAAAGAAAAAAAAGAAGAAAAAAAAAAAAAAAATTCCTTCGCCCCCCACGGACAGTGTAACAGTAGGCTAGAGAGAGCCCTTTCATTCATCGCTTCCTCCCTTTACCTACATTCCCTCTCCATCAGAGCACACGCACTTCCCAATCCGACCCACCACCCCTCCTTAGATTCGCCCTCGCGCGCAACAACCCAACCCCTCCGAACTGCCACGCAACAACGATGGAGAGAAAAGAAAACACGGTTTCCTGGGGGGATGAGGCGTGGAGGAGGATTTATATATTCAAGGGGGAGTCGAAGACGACGACGACGACAGTCCCGGTTTTCCGGGCGGCCGCGCGCACGCCTACACGTATATATATATTATATACATTGCCGTGATACATTGCTCCGATATTACATATACCTATATACGGTGCCATCAGAAGCAGGCGGCCGAGCGGGGCTGCCATTTTCGCGTCGTCGCGGAGGGAGTGAACGTCCGCGTGTGTGCGCTCGTATGTATTATAACGGAGCGAGCAAAGAGTGGAGTGTCCGTCTGATGCTCGAGAGAGAGAGAGAGAGAGAGAGAGAGAGAGGAGTTATATAAAGGTACATGTGCCTTGTACGTGTATCCCCTTTGGTGGGTGGGGAACTGAGTTTAAGGATATAGGGTATAGGGGCGCACGCCCCGGGTGTGTGCCTTATACGTGCGACAGGCGCAGCGCAGGTGATTCCCTCACCGTGACTCTGTGGGTCATCGCGGTGTACTTATCCTGGGGGCTTGGGAACAATTTTTCCTACAGGGACAAAAAGGCGTTTTGTTTTTATTCATTGTTAATTTTGCAACCATTTCTATTTTTATTTATTTCATCTTCGAGCTTGTAGAGACATGTATAGGGTTGCCGGTCAATGAAACGACAGTGGAGGGTAAATAATATCATGTTGCGGGTGCGCGAAATGAAAAAAATATACATACGTATGATACAGGTGTTGCGAAATCAGCTGAGCTCTTTCAAGAGGCGCACGCCCGTGGGGTTTATTTTTAATTGAATCGAGCTTATAAATATACGAACGAGCTTGTCTTTGCCGCTTTGATTTATGGTTATTTGTTTATTTTCATTGATAATCGACATCATTTTCCAACGATTAACTCTCTCTTTGGTATACGTAAAAGAGTGCAAGATCAAGTATAATTGGAGCCAAACCTTTTTTTTTCCTTCATAGAAAAAATACATATGTACTTGTTTCGACACTTTTCTATCGATTGGAGGGAGGGGAAAAAAATGTATCAGTTGTAGCTACCAATCAATCGTTAATCAGGTAAATTAATGTCTCGTTTGCGCGACATCAATGCGACGACAAGCTATAATAATAACTCGAGCGTTTTGCTCGCTAACGTAGGTGTCGACGAGTATACACGTACATTTAATGAGTACAAGGGAAAATCATCATCGTCACAAAGGTTTTTCTCCTTGACCTCTGCGTGTTACTTGCGTAGCTACACTGAGAGAAGTATTTGTTTACTGTTAACGTACAAGTATATGTTAACAGAAAATTAGCTTATATATTCCTTATAACTTATTAAATTTTAACTGACACAGGCGACATGTTAATAGTGCCATATTTACATTGAACCTGCCCCACGTCAGATGGCACCATATTATACGTAAGTTAATAGTTAACATATGAAGTTTATCACTAACAAATCATTCTCTCAGTGTATACTTGTATACAAGCTCGTGTTTGGTGCTGCAGGTTACTGGCAATTTTTTTTTTTTTTTTTTTTTATTTTTGTGTATCTTCGTACTGCTGATCGAAGGAAACAACAAAATCAAATTCTAGCAACATCACACACTTAGAGGGGTGTTATTGATATAAAATATCCGTAGTGGTTGACGAATTCGATCGGATTAGTAACGCGCGATCGAATCAAACGAGCGCCCATCAATTATATACGCAGCCACATGTCCATATTAATACTGATGAAAAATAATTTCTCCTTCCCGTTGCCAGCTAATGTATATTCATATAATATGTATGTGTACGTATCATATATTGATGAGATCGGCAAGCTTCATTAATTTCAAACGAGAGGGAGGGGGGAAGGTGATTTAATCGAAAGTGCAGAAAAATAAGATCAAGTTGTGCGTGGATATCGTCAAATCCGGCTCATTGGAGTGTTTTGATCGATCGGAATGAAAATCGAGGAAAGAAAGAAAAAAGGAAGCAGTTACAGGGTCGAGAATATAATTACGTACATAACTTTTGTTCCAACGCAGTGGCTTTCCTTTTTTTTCTGATGGCCCAAAGTCGATGAATCTATATTTAACAGCCCACGAGGGAAGGGGGAGGAGAGAAACAGACACACACATATCAGGAGGAAACGTATGTGCTTCTGTATATAGCGCCTTGCGCGAAAACATCGAACGCCGCGCCTCCCCCGGAGAAGAGAGAGAGAAAAAAGACACGGTTGTATACGTATACGTATGTACACCGGATTTATAATGCACGGCTCATGCTGATGGCGCAGCGGATGCATAAGTATATTTTTAGAAATAAATGCGGGAGACTTTTTTTTTTTTTTCTTTAAGAAAAATCAAGTGGTGCTTCGTCGTAGCGAGCTATTACGCGAGTGATTGCGCGGAGTACTTAATAACCCGTACACGTGCGTCGATTCGGACCAACAGAGATACATGGGGGGGGGGTGAAAAGCGGGGGGAAAAATAGATCAATTGCATGTACATATATGTACACGCGACGAGGAGAGGAATGAAAAAAGGAAAGGAGAAGAAAAGAGGGTTGAAAAAGAAGAAGAAGAAGAACTTGGCTCTCCTTAAAATACATCCGTCAGGGGGGTTGTACGCACAAGGGGGGTGGGTCAGGCAGAGGGTAAAGGGAAGAGAACTTGCGCGCTGGAACTGGGTCAATAATCCAGAGTCACGCATGGCGGCTCGCACAGCCGAAAAGCATCAAGGTCCAAGATATATCGCATCTCTCTTTCTCTCTCTCTCTCTCGAGGACCACCAAAGGCATACTGTGTACTTACCTCGCTTACTTTCATACGTATACTCGTTTCATTTATATGTTTTTTACTCTCTCTCTCTCTCTCTCTCTCTCTCTCTCTCTCTCTCTCTCTCTCTCTCTCTTTCTCTGTGATGTAGGAGGAGGCGATTGAGATTGGGCGTGTGATCGGGTACTTTTGCTTTCTTCTCTGCGCGCTAACGGGGTTTGCGGGTCAATGGCTCTTTTGCTGCGTATGTGTGCTAATGACACCCTCTTTCTTCTACCTATGGTTGAAGAAATTCATGTGATCACTTTTTTTTTTTTTTTTTTTTCATTTGGTAAAGCAAAAGGATAGTTTGTCATGTCGGTGAGATGCGCAGCGACTGTATTTTTACTCTCCCTAGTTGTTTCACTCCAACTTGATTTGCACTCGGAAGCAGAAAGCAACCGCTGGAAAAGAGGAAAAAAGTTCAGTCCCGCAAGTAATCGGATCGCGAGCTTATTTATATGAATTATATACATTGCCGTGATACATTGCTCCGATATTACATATACCTATATACGGTGCCATCAGAAGCAGGCGGCCGAGCGGGGCTGCCATTTTCGCGTCGTCGCGGAGGGAGTGAACGTCCGCGTGTGTGCGCTCGTATGTATTATAACGGAGCGAGCAAAGAGTGGAGTGTCCGTCTGATGCTCGAGAGAGAGAGAGAGAGAGAGAGAGAGAGAGGAGTTATATAAAGGTACATGTGCCTTGTACGTGTATCCCCTTTGGTGGGTGGGGAACTGAGTTTAAGGATATAGGGTATAGGGGCGCACGCCCCGGGTGTGTGCCTTATACGTGCGACAGGCGCAGCGCAGGTGATTCCCTCACCGTGACTCTGTGGGTCATCGCGGTGTACTTATCCTGGGGGCTTGGGAACAATTTTTCCTACAGGGACAAAAAGGCGTTTTGTTTTTATTCATTGTTAATTTTGCAACCATTTCTATTTTTATTTATTNGCTATCTTGCGTGATTAAGTTAAATTTCTTTTTTTTTTTTTTTTTTTTCTGTGAAAATCATCGCAGTGGGTCCAGCAGGGTATTATGTATATTTACATTATAGATGCTTTGGATAGCTCCCATCGATCAAGTATTTTTTGTAAACCTCCTTCTCGTTAATAAACCGTTTAAACAATTGCGACCTATTTTTTTTTTTTTTTTTTTTTTTTTTTTTTTTTTTTTTTTTACAATTACGATTCGTGTTGAGGACACCAGCGGCTGATTTTTGCAAGAAAAAATACACCAGGTGTAGCGAGCGATAAATAATAAAATCGTTCATCTCTCTTATGGCAAAATTCGATTTTTTAAGTCTATGATTATTGATATTATGAGGGTGCCATGCTGAGCCGCCGTGCTCTGCCTGCCCCACCCTCCCTATCGCTTTCTTTCCGAGTTATCGAGCAAATCCAAGAGATGCAGAACTTTTCTCTGCGAGCAGTTATTGAAAGACCTGGGATTACTTTCTTAGAGACGGTGTTTGTTAAAAAAGGATTACAGGAAGATAAATCAAATTTAATTTAGTTGAGATGGTTGTGTTGATCCCTTGGGGTATATGATTGAATGAGCGCATTTACAATTTTATCTTTATTTTGTTGTTATCTTGACAACTGCGCACCAAATCAATCAAAATTGTTATTAAGTGTTACTTCATTAATTTTACTTTATTTATGTTACTAATTATAATTAGTAACATAAATAAATTGAAATTAATAATTATTAATTTCAATCAGTATTAAAATACAATTTTTTTAATGCATTTATTTGTCGATTACTTTTTGGAATCTCACGCATTTGTATGTATTTACTTTTTGTTGATTTTCCAAAAATTGAAAAATGTATAATAACACTATATATTTAAAGACAAAATTTTGCTCAATCAGTGTCTCGATTGTGAGATACTAAATGCATTTTTTTCGTTATTTTGAATTTATTGAGTAAAATTCCGTTGTCATTTTTTGACTAGACCCTCCTTTTTGTGACAAAACATTTCATGTATAATCTCTAGTTTACTTGTAAATCACACCTGTTACTTGTACTATAATTAAAACTCGTGGTATTGCTGATAAAAAAGTACTTATTCAGATTCTCGTTGACAAAGATAAAAACGTTGTAAGTAACTCGAATTTCTTTTAAAAAATGAAAATATCTTTTTCAAAAATGGCATAATAGTCTTTTGCAGTGTGAATTTGAACTCGTATTTTTTTCTCACTATCATCGATAGTTTCCTAAAAAAAACAATTTATTTATAAGTCTCTTTAAGAACATAGTCTTCTATTTCTACTTTTCTTGTAAATATATAAAATGTTTCTAGAACTAAGTTTATGTCCATCACCAGTATTGTTGTTTCAATCAATAGTAACATGATATGTATATTTACATTATAGATGCTTTGGATAGCTCCCATAAAGAGGAGGTTAAACAGAGCGAGACTCCTGCCCCATATATTGGTATGATTATATATTCAACTTTTGACTACAGTACGATCATTCAACAAATTAAAAAAAAAAAAAAAAAAAACAGTCCAACTAAAACTAAAAAAAAGGAATGACAAATCATCATCAAACAATGTGGCAATTGACAACAAATCGCTTTTCATTATCTCAAACAGAAACCCATTTTTCAATGTTGCGTCAATCAATCATTTCGAAAGTATATAGAGCATATATGATTAAGTGTTTAATGAAAAATACACGCAAGTGACTTTTCCAAGCAGGTAGAATGGAATTGGCTCTCTAGTTTTCATTTATGCTCTGGAAAGTCTTCCTCACCACCAACCAAGCACTAGATCACTGATAAATGTTTTATTAATCCATAAAATAATTGCTATGTGGTCATTAGTTATTGTGATCATAATCATATTTTCACACATTAAACTTGTTTACTTCACAAAAATGCATATGTGTGAAACCATTAAGTTCATCGTGCACTAAAATACTTATACATACACACTTTGCATTATATGTGTCGTAGAGTTTAGAATAATTGTTCTCATACATAATGATCATATAAATGTTTCATGCATATTTTATTGTTAAAATTATTATAATATATTGTATTGATGATCACAGTAAGTAACAAATAAAATTTTTTTATATAATATATTATGCACTCCGCTGTATTTATACCGATTTGTACGTATTGATTTTTCAGAGCAATGGTATTTATTATACGTTTTAAATTTGAACCAATTAAACCTATTGTTACTCCACAATGGGAGTAAACAAGCCATGAGATCTTATGCTCAAAAATCATTTAGCATCCATTAAATTTTTTAGTCACTTTCACACGTGAATTTTCAACGGAACGTGCTATTGGATAAACGGAAGCTAAGCCGAGTGACACTTAATCTTATCTATATAAGTTCAACGTTTCGTCGACACGTCACATCGAGAAAAGAAAACCACTTTACAATCATCGTGACATTGAAAATTTCTCTTCGACGTACTCGTTGAATCAATTAGATGAATAACCTAGTTCGCTCTCTTCGCGCTGGAAAAACGCTGATATATGTATATGTATTGGTGATTAATTCATAACTCTACTTTGTTTGCACAGTAGTAAGCTTTAGGTTACCCCGTCGATGAGCTAGCGCATGTGTAAAAAAAAGTCAATAAAAATCAGTGGAGATAAACAAAAGTCATATTATCGATTTACGTAATGTAACAGTTTTCGCAGAGTGGGGCAGAATATGTCCAGTGCACACAAGGATTATGCACATTTTTATTTATCATTGTACAGAAAATATTACTCTTAATGAGTAATATTAAAAAAAAAAAAAAAAAATTGGTATATAAGCGCAATAAATCGCTTTGTGATTCAATATTATTTATAACTTATACTCCGCAAATATCGTGCACAAAAAAATGTTAGTTATTTAGTTTTTGTTGATGATCAATTAAGTTATGCACAATACAAATTTTCATTGCAAGTAATCTGCCCAGAGTCACAGTGTTTGGCAGCTGAGAATTTATTTTCCTTCAGAGAAAACATATGCATCCGCTGCATGTAGCGTCTATTTTAAAATTGTCGATCGGATGACCCGTTGCGTGGGTGCATTAATTTATTTGTTTTTTTTTTAGCTATCACTAAGAAATCGTGACGCAAGCAGATGACCGTTGGGAAATTACCTTGAGATCTTTTTTTGATTTTTTTTGCCCGTCACTGCGTTTAAAACAATTAAAATTAAAAAATGAAAATAAAATAAAACCTTTACGATGTCAAACATGCAATTTTAAGCGAAAAATTTGATACCAAAGGCAAAAAGTGCAAGACGAAAGTATCATGCTTAACAAATTCGATGTGTCACTATTACGAGAGAGAGAGAGAGAAAATATATTCGGGTCACGGTCCGAAAAAAAAGCACATTAGCGCAACGCGCGCGCGTAATAGTTTACCGAAATCGCTTCCTGGGAGAGCTCATGCTTCTCTTTGAAACGCTAAATTTAAACCCTCGGCTGCATCTCTCCCGCTTTTCCTCCTCCTCTTTTTTCCCATTGGGTCATCGATCCCCCCACCTCCGTCTCTTCAATTGCGAATACTCTTTTCTCGAAGTGTCATGTAATGTACGTGCTACTTTCAGACGACACTCGCAGGACCCTTTTTAGGAGTATTTTAATTTTCAATCACGTCCTAAATCGATGATAAAGATTGCAACAATTAGAACAACTTATGCTTCGTTAAAAAAAAAAAAAAAAAAAAAAAATTACTATAGTCGACTCAATAAAAGCGGTAATAAGTATGTAATTCGTGTGTACGCACACGCAAACACACCTAAATGATGAAAATTAAAATTAAAAACACGTGCCAAGTACTTGTATGCAGATGGTATCTACATACACATGCTCGTGTGTGGTATTAAAGACAGTCCTAGTGTGAATTTCTCCCCGGAGAAGAATTCAATTAGGACAAAGTACAAAAATATATACTCACGATGCACAGGCACGCGCATTAAAACGATGACACACGCACTAACCCGAACGAGACATTCCTATCTGCTGCTACAGTAAAAAAAAAGACCCGTGCTCGTACTGTGTAATTGAAATCTTGGTGTGAAATGGAAAAAAAAAAAAAAATACTAATCATCGCCTAGCATCAGTAGCATCAGCTTCGCGTTTGTGGAATGACATGTGGTACACCGGCGGGAGTTCAAAGTGTCTGGTGGAAAGTCTTTTTTAAAGAGGAAGTTTTGCAAGCTCGCTCACGTGGTTTTTTTTGTGGAATTAAACGACGTTAGCTTGCTTCATTCGTCTTTTTTTTTTTACTCTGTTTTTTTATGAAACGAGATGTTGCTCGCCGTCAAGTCTCGTGCCAGCGCTCGCGTCAGCTGTGTAAATGAGCAGACAGCAGAGCTGTTGTGGGTGGAGTACTGCTATCGGGTTTGAGTGTGTAAAAACATATGACCTATACTTACAAACGTACAGTACGGATGAGTTTCATTAGAGAAATTTTTTTTTTCTAACGTAGAAAAGTTCAAATTTTTACAGTTGTGATTTAGACTGTTTGCTCGTCGTAACGTAACTACATTCATTGTGGTAGTGGTGTACTTGCGCAAGCTCTTTTTCTTAAATGATCGATGGGTTGCATAAATAAATGCTTACAAGTGGTCATGATTTACTGCAGAGTTAATTCTGCAGTGCCTCCTAAATTTGTACCAGAAGTATATTTATTACTTTATTGTTGCTATCTTGCGTGATTAAGTTAAATTTATTTTTTTTTTTTTTTT
>NW_019379466.1:1167713-1197210 GCF_000648655.2 Copidosoma floridanum | reverse complement strand
TGCTCCAGCTGTTGTACTTAATCTAAAAAAAAATTTATAATAATGTAACTTTTTATAGCAAGTACACGACATTTTTTCAAAATTTTTGGTAATAAATTTCAATTTTCTGAGACGTTTAATATTAAAAAAAAAAAAATTTCTTTTATCCTTCTTTCAGTAGTACGATAAACAAAATTTTTTCATGAAACACATTTTTTTATAACCATAATTATTTCATATTTTTAACAACAGTGAAACAGGTCCTATAAATTTCTTTTTCTGCATTATCACTACGACAAATAAGTACGATAAAGACTTGGTAAAACCATTATTAAATTTCTATTTTCAGTAGAGGATTAACATAAATTTTGTTGTTGTTGTAGTGACAATGCGAAAAAATGCTAGAAAGAATAGTTTTTAATTTTTTGGACCTGTTCTGCAACTTTTAAAAATCTGATAAATTCACGATGGTAGAAAAAGAAAAGTATGCTACATAAAAAAATTTTTTTGTTATACTACTTAAAAGAGAGTTTTTTCTAGAATTAAAAAAAAAAATTTTAAACGTCTCTGAAAATTTGAATTTGGTACCAAAAATTTTCCAAAAAAACTTTGTACAATTGTTATTTAAAGTGCAGATAAGTCAGCAGGTACTTTTTATCTCGTTTTTTTATTTATATGCTGGGTCCTGCTGTTCTATTATTAAAACACTAGCTAGAACCGACCTCTTCAACTGAATGACTTAATGGCATCGATAATCGATCGTTTTTGTTGTTGGGATACCTGCAATTTTCAGAAGGCGGTCTTTTTTGCTCACTACACTCGATACGATGGACAAAAAGTCTTTTGCACGAAAACTTGACGAAAAAAATTTTATCTCTGTAAAACAGGATTCAATTTTTTAGTCAAAAAAAATCTGAAAAAAATTTTTCATCCGTATGCATTACATAATTGCGTGTTTTTCATAAAAAATATAATTATCTAATGAGACGTAGTAGAACAATGAAGATTCTTCTACGGAGGATATCGAAATATATTCCCTAACTTGGCCAAGCTATGCTAGTCCTCGTCGTATTGATCGCGAGAGTACAAGGTTGAGGGCACGAATGAAGGCGCCTTGGAAATAGTAAAACTCAAGTTTGCTCGAGTTTACAATGAACTACGGTATTCATTTCAAAAAATTTCTGATCATACGCTCAAACTATCCCATAAAATTTCAAAATATATTGATACTTTCCTGCATCTGGTGAAAAAGCCAAAAGACGTGCATTCAAATTTTCAAATTTCCCTCCTCGATCGAGATCCCAGCACGAGCTCGAGCTCAAAGTGCAAGAGGGCGCCACGTGTTTTGCAGACGACGGCCTCACGGTCCGGACGACGCTGTCGTATTTTTTACGAGATTTTTTATTTACGTCTTTTTTTTTCGCTTAGTCGTGGCTACCGATAATACAGACAACTGTATTGTGTCTTTTTTTTTAACTCAGAAAACTCAATTTTTTTTCTCGCTAATTTTCAGTTTAAAAGTACACTGTGATAATATTTTTTTTTTTTATGTTACTTGCCACCTCGTACTTTTTGCGCGGATCTTCAAAGTTAAACTTATCTGCAATTTAGATGGCACTGGCTGATTCACTTACTCTCCCGTTTGATTCATCAAGTTGCAAAAATTGTTTTTTACGAAACACAAATTTTTATTTACTGCACGGCCTTTACTTTAATTAAAAATTGAATCACGTGTGTTTTATAAATAATTTACTTATTCAAACGAACCCCACAATTAAATTATTATCTCATGCTGAGCTAACAAGTGTCGTTGGCTTATAGCTGTGAAATAAATCTCTCGATCAGCAGCGCGGCCAATTAAAAGTAGATACACCTTGTTATTGTTCGTGAAATTATTATCACTGCGACTTTTCTCGACGACGACCTCCCACATACGGGATCTATTTAAGCACGAGCTTATTTTACTGTAATCTGTGAGCCCAAGTGCATCGAAAATACTGTGTGTGCGGTTGCGGCGACACGCGTGACCAGATGTCGAGCACATGTGTGCGGAGATCTCGATGTTAAGCACCTCATTGATAAAAGTCAGATGCGTTACCGTACAAACAGTAGTGCGGGGAATTGGAGGATGATATAATATGTACTTGGAAAGAATTTTTGGTTTTTTTATTTACATTACTTGCTCATCGAGAAGCTCATGAACGACGGAAACACAATTTTGCGATTTAAATTTTTTCAATTTCCATCACTGCCAAACGAAAAATAGAAGCGTCTCTCTTCTTTATCATCGACTGAAAAAAAAAAAAAAAAAAAAAAAGAACGAAAGAAAAAAAATGATTTCGCTGTTTTTCCTTCCATATCCTTCTCGCCTTGCAACCTGGTGGTTTCTAATTGATACACGTGCAGTGCACGCGTGGTGTGCCAATTAATCGTTCTTTGAGCGCATTTCGCATAAATAACTCATCACCGACGGCTTCCCGCTAATTGTCACTTTCGCGAAAACTACTGTGATTTCTACACTATGTTTCTATCTTTTTTTTATTAAAAAAATTAAAGTGCAGTCGAATAAATGAAAAAAAAAAAAAAAAAAAAAAAAATAAAGGGCAGGAAAAAAAAAAAAAAAAAAAAAAAAAAAAAAAAAAATACACTGTAAAACGTGAAGCTTACAACTGCTCCTTAAAAATGATAAAAAAAAAACACTAAAAATACTTCAAAGCTAGAAACAAAAAAAAAAAATCTAATCGAGCACTCACCAATAACCATTCCCGCTCACTCCAGTTGATAAATTACGTGGCGGCACTTCCACGTCCTCGGGCACCAAACATATCTACAAGAGTTAGCCACATTAGTCCACGATAACGAGCATACACCGAGAGATAAGTAGATTAGAAAAATTTCTGAAAAATTGGATTTTTTTGAAAAAAAAAAAAAAAAATTCCCGACTTTCCAAAAAGCCTTGTGCTTACGTCACATAGTATAACAGTACATCGGAGAGAGCGCGATATTAAACTAGTCAGGCGCATAATAGTCTTTGGCGCGAGTGGTGCACCGCTGCTCGGCACTTGCTGTTTTTCGGGTGTGGATATATTATATACGTACCTGCGTCTCGTTGTCCTCGACGTGGTCGTTCGTGCATCTCTTCCTCCTCGGAGGCTCTCCGTCGCGCGAGACTTTTCTTCCGCAGTAACGCGTCGCTCGCAACCTGTGCACCGGCTCGCTCTTCTTTATTTATTTATTAATTTTTTTTTTTTTTTTTTTTTTCGTTTGTGCGATTTTGTGGTGAAGTTTTAGAAAAAATAAAAAAATAAATAAAAATTGGTGGTGATAAAAAACAACTGCGACGGCGAGAAGGAGGCGAGTCGCACATGGAAGGCTCTAGAGAGGAGGAGAAAAAGGACGAAGAGCCGAAGACGGAGGTGATCTTCCTCTGGTCGGGAATTTGGACAGGTCCACTGCCTTTTTTTTTGTTTTCACGTTTTGGGATGCGTTGATTGCAGCAATTGTGTTGACAGTTCTCTCTCTCTTTCTCTCTCTCTCTCTCTCTCTCTCTCTCTGTACGAGTATGATTCATTTTAATAGACAAAAAAGAAAGATTTTTGTAGTAATGATTGATAGGTAATTTTAGTTTGGGTTTTTTTTTTTTTTTTTAATTCCAAGCTCAAAATCATACATTAGAATCATTTCGAGCTTGCAACTAGACGGTTGATTTCAATTAAAA
The DNA here is from genome assembly GCF_000648655.2 of Copidosoma floridanum. The sequence continues at coordinate 1,193,513 of NW_019379466.1, read as the reverse complement.
ATCGATAGTATAATGTCTCAAAGAGAGAGAAAAAAGGAGAGAGGGACACTGTCGGAAGCGAGTCGCAATTAAAAATATCGGCTGTCAAAACATAAATTTATAAATAAATCCGAGAGCGCACGCGCGCCTAATGTCAGTCAGCCGTGCAGTGCCTGTATAATATAAGCCCCTCCCCCTTCCTCCTCTCCGTACATGTGCTGTCGTCGATTCTTCGCATATCACACACATGGGCACGCATGTTACGTCTTCGTACATAGGTATACACACGCGACGAGCTTGCGGTCTTCCTCGCTCCGTGTGCTGCTGTCAAAAACTATTTTCGGTTGACCAATTGCCTTGCTCGCGACGCCGCGCACATGCGACTCCGTGCACTGTACACGATGTTGTGCTCCTATAATTATATATGTGTGCTGGGTACAAAGAGAGGAGAGCATTAAGCGCTTGTGCGTGGCCTCGAGGCCGCGGAAGAGCTTTCTAATTTTGACGTGATTTAATTTTAATTGTGAACGCGATGTATGATGTACTGCCCGTATCTACACTTTTTTTTTTTTTTTTTTTTCTTCACACCTGTGCTGTGTATTGCAAAAAATGATAGCTTAAGAATCTAGTGTATGTACACGAAAGACATTTCCTATCGTATAAAAAAGTTGGTGCTATCCATTCTCAATGAAAATCAATCAAATTTTTTACTGTTGTAAACAGTTAATTTGTTTGTACTGTGATTTTTCGCTGTTTGCACTGCAGTGGAAAAATTTGGTTGTCGTAAAAAAAAAAAAATCTGTTAACTGTGGAATGATACTGTATTACCATTTCATCAAAATAAAAATCGCTGGTCCAAAAATATTTACCTTCTTCATCTCTCGATGCGTGTTTTTTTTGTACTTAGCGATGCTTACGAAAAAAATCAAAAAACACCTGCTAACTGAGTTATTATTTCAAAAAGGGATGTTGTTATTAAAGTTGATGAAATAGAAATAACTAACCTGGACATAGTAAAGAAACATTACTGTAAAACTCCGCAAACACGTTCATGTGCCCAAGTAATTTTTCCTCTGTGTCAAAAAAAAAAAAAAAAAAAAAAAAAAAAAAAAAAAAAAAAAAAAAAAAAAAAAAAANTTTTTTACCCACAAAAAAAAAAAAAAAAAAAAAAAAAAAAAAAAAAAATTAGTTAAACTATAACTTATATTCCGATGCTTCCATGTGTTTCCTCCTTCATAACACCGTATGTATATTGTATAATATTATATAATATCCAAACTTTTGGGGACACGGTATGATCGACTAAATTATGTAGTTTGCTTTCGAGACAGAGTGCACTCGCACAAAATCAGAATCATTGCGAAACACCACTCCCCAATCCTTCCACTCGTCTACTATGTCCGTGAAAAAAGAAAAAAAATCTAGAGCTCCCTCGGTTCATAACCAAGACGCGGGTACGAAAGCTCTGCAAGCTCGCGATTCCCATGCTTCAAATGTTTACACAAGAGCCCCCAATTTCTCTTACGCGTATCCAATCCAATCACATAACAAAAGCACTCGCTTCTCTCCTTGCCCAATCCATGCAAAACTGGAACTATCGGGTACACAAAGCTACGTGTAGAAACAATTTCTATACTTACTTATTTTGCGTACGGAGAAACAATAGCCAGGCACGCATCAGTCACCAGGTGCGCACAACCATCCGGTCGATACTCCCGTTTTCTCTCTCTCTCCCCTCTCGATTGAAATTGGATCTCTTATATCCGGTACCTCCCATGTACTCACAACTAATGGGCACCTTTACCCCGTATCCTTGCGGAGTAGCGCGCTCATTACCACATATACCCATAAGCATAGAGATACAGTCCACGTATGCAATTGTACATACATGTTGCTTTCCTGTCTCGGTGTCGCTCTGCAAGCTCCGTCTACCTGTTGAACGCGTGCGCTCCTTCCTCGATTTCTATTCGATCGATCGGCAATGAAAATCCTTACTTCGGACGAACCGTAGAGATGCAAAGGATTTTTTTCTCAATTCGCTCCGCCGCGGCTTGTATAGTCGTTTTTGCACGTGAAGAAACATCACGCGATCTGGAGTGCTTCGACCCCAGACGCACACGTCCATCTCCCCGTTCTCTCGAGTTTTGCGTGTTTATCGCGAGACGGGGAATTCAAGCCGCGGTTTGTTCGAACGCATGCAGATAGGGTGTGCGATCACTGCTCCAGCTGTTGTACTTGAATCGTTTAACAGTACCGATTTCGTATACGTAAAAAAGGAAAAAAAAAAAAACATCGTGTCACTCGTGTATATATTTATTATGTTGTCGCGAAACCTTTCAGCGAATTGTCACGCGGCTTTTTGCGAAATATGATTTATTATTCCTCGCGTGCGCTACACGTTGATTTCTCGAGCGAGAGGAGGATGATGAGGGTGTGCGCGATGGCGTTGCAATATGTTTATTCATCGACTCCGACGTATAATGGATCCCCGTTGATCCGTGAATAATTAAAACGCCGCACGCAGCTGTGCGTGAGGCTAAAAATAAAATTATAACGATTGCCTACGTGGTTATTCGCTCGCTGGGGGATCGGTAGATACGCGTGGCTAGGGAAATTTCACGAAAAAAAAAAAAGTACGAGCCCTCCCCTCCCGTTTACTAAAAAATATATATGTGAACCTACTGTACATCCATTTGCGCGAAATTCCTCGTACCACGTGAACCCGAAAACCAAAGAATCTCTTTGTTTCTACCTTTTTCTTTTTTTTTTTCCTTTGGTATAACATGATTCTCAGCGAAGCGAGCGATAGTAATTGCCGCGATGATGCTGACGGATTAATCGAAGGAGGTTTTATTTATAGGCCACCGAGGGGGGACCCCCCGAGTTTTTGTAAATCCACGCGCGCCAGAAACTTGGCGGGAGCGCAGCCTCCGCTCTTTCTTCCCGATGTTTATATATATACGTGTTCGGACTTTGGATGATGATTAAAAAAAAGGGTCCCGAAATGGGCATCGGTGCATGGTTTATGTGGCGGAAATCGCTCGACGGAGTCAAGGAACTCTTGCAACCTGTATCTCCGTGTCTCTTTGTTGTTTTTTCGCGCCCGTATTTCCTCGTTCCCTCTCTTTTCTCCGCATCTCGGAGGTCTTTGATTACATTTTCCAATGTTGAACTATACGATGTTAAAACTGGCGCACCTCATACTTCGCGTCGCGAATATATTATTTTACTAAATCAAGCGTAGGTAAAGTATCACCACGGGGGCATGGGGGGAGGAGGTCTATTTGGGAATTTTTGGCCAGGCTAATAATCGGGAGAAGCCAAAAGAGTGCGAGGCACGTCGCGTGTGGTATGTAGAGCTTGCGTGTAAGACTTTGTCGTTCGATCGAAAATTGCGTATAAGAGCAACCGGAGTACTTGGTTCTCGCCATCTGTACCGTAGCTTTTGAAGCGCTTCATAAATTGTCGGCCATAATCATAAATAATTGTAATAACATAAACATGAGAAAAGGTAGCCCGTTGCCAATCACGAGGAGAACCGTTTTACCGGCGACCGGCATTTCTCGCGAGGAAAAACATCGATTCGTCGCTTTCTCATCGCGTCGTCGAGATGACTCGGGTGGTCGCTTTCCTCAAGTAGACCAAGAGCTGAGGCCCGAGGACGGTCGAAAATCCAAACCAGCCACAACTCTCCGCAGAAGTAAGAAACCCCGTGACTCGTAAAGATCCGTAATGTCTTTGTCGAATTTCATTCTGGTGAAGAGTTATGTGGCAATTAAAGTAGTACCAAGTGGTCGATTTTTGTAAACCAGCCGCCACCTAGTACAACGAATGAAAAATGTAAAGTTATACGCGGCAGCGTCATTTTTGGCAAAATAAGGATTTATCTTCTACTGGAAAATCGAACATGGGTCTATTATATAGAAGATAAGTTCTAATCTTGCCGCAAAAGGCACTTGGTGTTGACAACTTTTTATTACCTATCAGATGGTCTAGGTTGCGGCTGGTTTATAAAATTGACCACATGGCACTGTTTCAATTACCACATAACTTTTCACCAGAATGAAACATAAAAGAAATATTCCATATCTCCTCATATCATGAGATTCCTCGATCCGAGTGAGAGTTGCGGCTGGTTTAGATTTTTACCCAACCAACTTTGCTCTCGTGACGTCTTTTTACTGAATTTACTGACTCGTAGATGAAATGTTAATAATACATATAGTTGAAATTTTCACCCGAGAAACCTACACACAAGAGACACTAATTAATTCGTTAGCGTTGCTTACAGTCACCAGCACGTGTTTTCTTCGTGCTCTTATCGAAGCGACGATTAACACCAGGTACACATGAATCGTAGAAAAGATAAAATAAAGCTGACTATGACAAGAGTATTTTTAATGCATATGAGCAGCTCGGCCTCGTCCAAACTGTAGTATCAAGTGATGAGTTAAACGTAATATTTGTCCCATACCTATATGGAGGGCAAGGCGTGCAGGGAAAAAAATATCAATATTGTCATGGAATTAACACTTTTTTTCCGATACAAGCATTAAAATACAACGTGAGTTGACTCTCTTTCTCTGGGAGAGCACTTGTTTATTTTGCTCCCGTCAGCACGACCATCTCGATGTGCGAGGATGAGGTTGTTTTGTTTGATTCTCAGGGAATCCAAGCGATTACGCTTCGCCATACTCCACATTAAACGTGATACTTGACGACGACCGACGCCGAAGGTGTACGTATCTCTCGAGTGCCTCGGCGAGTTTTATCTCGTTGGAATTGGGTGGGAAAAAAATTAACAACAATCAATCGTGACAACTTTGGTCTCGACTACGCATGCAATCTGTTGAATATTCACGCCTCACCTCACTTTCTCTTAGTTTTTTTTTTCGTTTTTTTTTTTTTTTTTATCCGAAACGACTGACTTCCGTACAAAATGTTTTTACTAGCAATTGTCATGTAGGTATATTGGTTCTAAGGCATGACAATGCGCACCAAAGTATATTGTTCTGTAACTGTACGTTTTGTGCAAATAAATCTGTACATCCGTACGAAACCGATGTCGAAACCACATCCTCGTCAGGAAGAGACGAACGACCTCCAGTACCTATACAGACGAGAGATCAAAAAGAACCGCTCGTTTTTGTCGTTATCGTGAAAAACGTCACCATATAGGAGTTGTCGGAAACCGAAAGGAACATTGTAACATGTACACGATCAGTATACAGATATATGTTGCGTTTGACGCAGGAGTTGTACGTATAGCCGGCGTCTCTACTTTTGTTTTTCTCCGCTACGCTGTTTTTGGCAAAGGCCTAGTGACGAGTGCCGGTTTTCCCACAACTTAAAGCCGTTTATCGATTCATCGCCGGTCTTAATTACCTATCGAATAAAAAAAAAAAGCTTAACGCTGGTGGATTTCTAAATGATGAAGTAAGTAACTGTGAGTCGAGCTTTCACTCGAATAACCAGAAAACGATGACTCGTTACTTTGCCCCCCCCCCTCCCCCCCATATGCGATGAAAAGTTGGTACTTATGCTTGTTTACATCCGAGAGTTTGAAAATTGTAGGTGTGAAATGTTAAACGGCGGGAGAAAACAAATACCTACTCGGAAGGCTTTAAAATAAACGCGCAGTCACAAATGTGGACGGTTGACGTGTGTTATACGTGATGTGTGAGTAACGGGTGGCTGGAAAAACTGGTCTCACTTGGAATAATTGACTGAAAATCAGCTAAAAATAGAAACGAATAAATCACCACGGGGAACACCGATCTGACACACAATTGTAGTACAAGTGGTAGGAAGAGAGAGGGGTCTCGTCATTTTTGACAGACGCCGACGTATAGTGTGTCTAAAAGCGTATGCAGCGAAGTTATGTGACGAAACATATGTTTTTTTTTTTCCCAGTGAAAACCGGTTGTACCGATTTACGTATACGAGTATCATTAAAGCGATTTCATGTTAGAATTTATTTATTTTTTCATTTAATTTATTGGCACTTGTACGTGACTAAATAGTACTGCCAAAGTAGCATACCCACGCTATTAAATATATACGTATTCGCAGACTTTGAAAAAAGAAACCTCCGATGTATATATACGTAAAATATCGATTATTCTGGAGTATGCCAGACAAATAAAGAAAATAAGCCACGATCGGTCCAAAATACTCCGTCCGACACAAAGAGCAGAAAGAAAAGAGAACAAGAGCGCGGGAGAGCTTTTTTTTCGCGACGCCCCGTGAAAAGCGTCACTGGCCGGCTTCGACGTCATCATCGATTTGTCGACAAGGCGTATTGTACACTTAATTGTTCGCTATCGAAAAAAAAAGAAGAAATTCTCTTTCATCTCTCGGTTATTGTTTTCCAATCTCCGATAATATTGTCCGTGTCCGCGTGCTTACGTAACTCAGCTCTTTGTACGCGTCGTTATACACGGGGTGTGTGATTCCACGCTTGTCTGGTGCAAATGTTTCCTTTGTCGTGCGACTTCCCGAACTTTCTGCCGCAAATCTAAATTTAAGCACCCAACGAGAGAGAGAGTTTTTTTTTCAATTTCGAACGCTTGCACGCGGTAACAACTCGGAGCGCATAATCAAAAATGCAAACGCGGGTTTCTCGCTTGCTCGCTAAATCGCCCCGCTGATCGCAGTGAGCTCCAGAAATAGAAGGCCCAAAGTGACTGCGAAAACTCCATCGATTACATAATATGTATATATATATCTGTATCTCGTTTTTTTTCGATTAATCAACTGCGCACTCATCATTTTTATTCATTGATGTACATATACGTATGATGCGAGCTTTTATCGGTCGGTCAAATAAGCGCGTGAATCACGGATTTTTGAAAAACACGGGCTTCCACGAACAAAATACCTCGCGAGTGCCATTCGCACTTTTGGCATCCTTCCCGCCCGTTAAGATGTAAAGTTCTAATTTTAATTGTCGCGGCTGATCGGCTACTCTGCGTGAACTCTATAAATACTCGTTCATCGCCGCGCGTGGGTGGCCGATATCGCGTGGGGAGGAGGGGACACACGTTGCTGCCACGGATACTTACATATATATATATAACAGGTTACGCGACGATGAGCTTCGATCGCCTTCTATCGGCGTTTTAGAGATAAGCTCTCTCCTAATGTACTACATTTTAATCAGAACTCACGCTTTTTTTTTTTTGTTTTTTTTTTTTTATTCAAATTAATCGCTTTTTAGTCATTAAGAAGAGCGTGTACTCCTTTTTTTTCCTGGTGATAACTGAAGTTGAGAAAGTCATTTAGATAGACAGAATCGGTACGATGCTCACTCGATGCCTCGATTTTTGATTGTTTTAAATTGTCTCAATGACTTTTGTGAAACGGGGGACCCGATTGTTTATACCTTTGCAGAGTAAAAACACCGAGTTTGCTAACCCGGAAGACGATTTATTACCATCTTTGCGCTCAAAAAAAAAACAACAGATCTCCAGAGCCCGGCGTCCATGTGGCGGGTGGTGGTTACTGCGGTGAATAATCTGGAAAGCTTCCAGAGCAGCGAACGAATCTCTTGGTCTCTCGTGTTACAACTGCAAACAAGGGCGTGATTTCTCTTTCGCACTCGATTGAGATTCACTGCGAAATAACCGATTTCAATTGCAGGCGTTTGTTCATCCCAACCAGAGGTTTGGGGCTCGAGTATTTTTTCGCTTGTGTAGATTGATTTGGTGCCTTTGCAAAGAAACTGATAATTTTAAAGGGTCTTTGAAAAAAATTGAGTAAAAGTGTCTAGAGAACCTTGTCGAGTCAAAAGTTTATACGATTAAAAAAATAATTCTAAAAGAGTGTAGAATCGTCGCAGAAAATCCATTTCAAAAGCCCCTTTATGGATGTCAAAAAGATTTTTCAGGTACATATACGTCTCTGAAAAGTTTTCCTAATAGTCTCTGCAGACAAATCCTGTTAATACCTTAATCTTTTTTTATACGAGAGTTGAAAAAAAAATGTAATCGACCTTAAGGACCTCGAAAAAAAAAAAAAAGAATCTTTTTAACCCTCTTACCATTTGCGTAATTGGATCCCATCAACCGTAGACATTGAGATTCAATAAATACTATTTTTTTTCCTCGTTACATTGTGAATCGTCTTTAGCTAGACAAACACTCGAAACAATTAATCGATAAAATTAACAGAAAAAAAAAAAAAAATACGCGTAAGATTAACTAATTTGTAATCTTGTCCCCTGCCACCAATCAAAGTCTGATCTAAAATATTCTGTCATCGCCCTCCAAAAATCCTCCATTCATATCGTTGAAACGATCCTTCGTTGCTATCAGCTGCATCATTGCATCATACGTTCGCACAACAAATGACCTGTCATTGAAGAAAAAAAAAAAAAAAAAAAAAAAAAAACATACTCGTGCTGTGTGTGCAATCAACATCGCCAGCTGATCCTTTTGATTGCAAACCAACATGTGTTTGCGTACTCGTTGTCTGTTTTTGGTGCTGCGATTCGGGGTCTCGTTACAAAATACATGATACCTACGCTATAAACGAGTGGAAGCCCATCATAAATATTCAGTTTCGACTTTAATTGACAGTCGAGCCGAGCTCGCGAGGTTTTTTTTTGTTTTCTCTATTGATGCATTGCAGAGGCTACATGCGGAGCTTTCTTTTTTTTTTATAAATGTATATTTTTGCTCTTTAATCGTTGCACGTGTCTTGAATTTTATGAATAAAATACTACGCCCCCGTGTTTTATGTTAACGTTTACATCTTTGCACTACACTATTCGTTTTTCGCAAATCAATAAAATACCACGATTTGAAGTACAATGAGCAACTGTGCAGATTAATATTTCCTTTATCGAAACGAGTGTAACGAAAAATATGATTAGGTTCAGACGGGTTGTGACGTTTTGTTTGATAATGCTGTGAGTCTTTTTTGAAAGCAATCGATGGAAAATCGAGAAACGATTACGTCGCACGCGCGTCTTATCGATCGATTGGGAGCTCATGTATTTTTTTGTCAATCGAGTATTTTGTTTTATAATATTTATGAAATTCCAAAGTGATTGCCAACCAAACGGTAAAAGCAAATGTCTGTCTACGTGTAAGATTTGATTATTTTTGCTTGAAAAATGTGGAAAATGCCGAATGTTTTTACGAAAACAAGGCCAGTTGACATTGCGTCGTTTATTGTACACGTTAAATTACAAAAATAAAACTTTAAGTTTGCCTGAGACGATTAATAAAATTACAAAATACCGTACGGTTATAGTCAAATTATTTATCAATAAAAAATAACTAGTAAAATAATAAAATGTGTCATGAATACTGTTACACTAAATACTCTAATAACCAAACGCTTAATTGGTATACAATCCATCTACGTAAAATTTTAATGCACGAATACCTTGTCTTGTACAACCACACGGGCCATAATTGTAAAATAATTATATACTAATTCCCATTAGGCTTTTCTCTCTAGTGTAAGAATTGAGTTATTTACTCCTGGCAAACTCCTATATTGAAAAAAAAAAAAAAAATGAGCTACTTTGGAGTAAAGCCAAGATAAAACGATTCTGACTGGTCCATTCGGTATAGGGATAACGTGATGTATTGGCTCTGTCGGGCTTATATACATATATTCCGATGGATGAAGCAGAGCAAGTGTTATTTTTGGTCGATCATTGCAAGGCTTAATTTGGAATTCGATTAAAATACAAAAGTACTTACCTCTGAAAATACAAATGAAGTTCAAAAAGAGCAGTATAACCAGATCAAATCATTGGATTGTCAAACGAGTCATAAAAACTCGACTCGATTAGCTTGTAAAACTGTTAAAATGCCATAAAGAAAAGTCTCACGCGCCACAAATCACCGAAAGCCATAAACTAGAACATCATCGCTCTATACGGTAAATTTAACGCGCTCGTTTATAGCTGCGCCTCATACGTATATATACACTTACATCACCGATCTCTCGCGTATACGCATGTAAAGTCTTTGTCTGTCGCAAACCCAACGCGCGCACACACGTATACAACAAACAACGGATATCCGGAAGAAGGGGTCACAGCACCATCGACACGACCAAGGAAGCGCGCAATTAAAATCAAATAAAAGTCCGGCCTTGGCTCTATCCCTGTCTCGTTTCGACGATTCAGTTCCGAGCTCTGGATTATCCTCTCTCCCTGAAACGAGCCCCACACCTGGCAGAGACACTTTTTTTGTCATCAATTGTCATTTTGGTTGGGCTTTTAGACGGGTCCAAAGAGCCCGTGCACTGCTCTTTGAAAAATTATCAATTAAGTCTGGAACTTGGTAGATTCACACGTGGTCCTCTACTATACTTGCAATCGTGTCTTAATTTGCACCGGGCGAGCCTCGGTTCTCGTAAACTGTATTGATTGCGCAATTTTTGTTTCCTTTTTTTTTTCCCAAAAATTGTTTGTTTTTTGTTATAGCCCCAAAAAGTGACCTACGCATTTTTCTTCAGGGCCCCGGCAGACGCTTCCTCGCTCTTTTTTTCCCCCTGATTTCCTCGACACATAAATAAATAATTAAATCTTGGAGCCTAATGATGCTCAATTAAACCTCGTACATGCTTCCTCTTTCCTCGCGTGATTAACGACGTATTAAAATTCCCAACTTCTCTGCCTTTTTTCGTTGCACACAAGACCTCGTCGTGCACGATTCTCTTTTTTCATAAAAAAAAAAAAAAAAAAAAAAAAAGTCTACATAATATAAGAAACAGTGGATTGCGTGTGCGTGCGGATGTACGGGCAAACACACGTTCAAAAAAAATCGTTCTCTAAACCACACCAGTACATTGTTTAACGCAACTGAAATAAAACTCCTCCAAGCGGCTGCTGTATCAACAGCATCACCCAGTGTACCTAGTGTTATCTCTCGTGCCCGCACGGTAAGGTGCTAAATTTAGCTCGCGCAGTGCAAACATCATCTCGCGTGTGCACAAAACGCGCAAACTCGCGTTAGCCGAGACGCTCGGTCTGTCGTGATTTTTGTTTGTTTTCTCCTCGAGCAAAAATGTTCCTCTCGTCGCTCGATTACTTTCAAAGTAGCGCGGTGTACCACCACCTGCCGCGGGAACGCCGGAAGAGAGATCCCGAGTGGGTGGGTGTTCACGCCAAATTTAACGCACGCGGAGGTAGCAACCAGCGCGAACATCCTGACGGTCCTGGGCTAGCCAAGCGAGCGCGACGGTCGGTGTGGAAAGCCGCGCGCGAATCGAGTGCACCGTAGAAAAAGCTCGCCTCCTATACCGTCCACCGGATATCTCACGTGCATGGAATATGGCGTCGTCGCGAGTCTCCGTTATAATATATATGTACACGGGTATACCTGCGTCGTATTCGTTTATCGAAGCCGTTGTCGTGCGCTCGCTACGGGAGATAATACGAGTGACGTCACCGGAGAGGCTGGGCACGTGCGCCGCGCCGCTGTTGTTCGTCATTCTGAGTTTATATATATGTAATGTATAGGTGTACGGACAAAGGCAACTTTTTTTTTTTCGTTTCGATCCGTTGAAATTGTAAAATCGCAGAAACAAGTGGTGTTTCCTCGATCGCGTTTCTCTTCTCCGCTCCGTCACCAGTTGATTATTAGTTGCGGCTCAAACGAATACAATCAGGGGCTACTGATACGTGCTCGAGGGGTAGGCGTGGGTATACACTAAAAATAAAAATCGAATCGATCGAGGGCTTCTCTATTTCATTGCAACGATGTACGGCTCGTATACAAAGGGGGGAGGGAAGAAAGCGATGATCCGAAGGTTGAATTCAGGGAGGGACGCGGTCTTGGGAAGCTTTGAATGGCTCCCTCTTGCTTTGACATCCGAGAGGAAGGACTTTTTCTTTTTCAAGCCTTACAGTGGGTGACGTTCGATGATAGGATGAGTTGGGGCATGGAAGTTGTACCTTCTGCAATGGAACTGCTTCGACTGAGTTGATTTACAAAAAATTATACTCTTTGGACATTTCGAAATGAAATTTTTTATTACTTTTTGTAACAGTAATTGACCACATTTTTTTTTTTTTTTTTATTCCTAACAATATAATCGTCATTAATTAAGTGACAGCTCGAACGACCACGCGTGCCAGTGCACACATCGAATCGTGCGAGCAACGTAGGTGTATAATCGATTGCGAAACCCCGTCGTCGAACCGAGAAATGCAAAGCAGATAAGATTCACGCGTGATGCGAAGAAAAGAAGAATGAAAAAAAAAAAAGTAGTAGTAGTAGTTTCCCAGCCGGTTACCCCACTTGGGCCGCGTCCGTGGGAGCGTAGAAAACTCGTTTCCCCTCGGCGCGCGCTAATAAGTTTCCGCGGAGGAACTTTATTTCTTTTTTTTTTTTTTTTTTTTTTCAGCTTAATTTTTTAAAAATCAAGCGCAAAATGTCTCACGCTTCCCCCCACCCTCTCGAAGAACAATTAAAAAGAACAAAGGTAGCGGGAGAGCAGCCGCGTCCTGATGTGTGCATGTGTATACGCCGGGCGGCGCGTGCGCTCGATCCCGGAGTAGGCCCGCGCGGCGCGTACGACTAGTCAGTCGAGCGCCGGCACAGCACTCGCTCAGTTATCACCGCTTCACGATATCGTCCCGATGCTAATAGCAACTCTCGCAGTGCCGAGGAAGCGCGACGACCTGTTTCCCGTGAGAACGTTGTCGTTGTTTCGTTGTGGTGCAGTGAGTTTAAGCTAAAGTGTCCCCCCTATATAGTGCACCGAAATAAACACATACTGTTACTTTGTACATATTTTTTATCGGGGAAGAAGAAGAAAAGAAAAATGGCACCCGCGGCTAGTGTGCTCGATTGGTCGGAGCCTCGGCAGAACTGGTGTTACCCGAAGGGCGGGGCGGAGCAGAAGTGCGATCGGCAGCGGCGCCGTCAGCCGATCGGCAGCAGAAAACTGCAAAACTCCCAGCAAACGGTCAAGGCCCAGAGCACGATTGAACTGAACGACAAGGCCGCCGATTCCGCGTATAAGAAGATCTGCAAGTTCCTCAGGCGACTCAAGTCGAAGAAATGTACGATTTTGGGCCCACCTTTTTTTTTTTTTTTTTTGTTTCATATACGTTATAGTTGTACAGGCGTGCCGGCTAACTTTGGAAATCTCGCTATCTAGTGCGCGCGAGGTAGCTACTTAGGTGGTACTTGCTGACCCACATTTCGCGGAAGCGCGTCTCCCTCTCTCGCGAGTGCGCGGCTTGAATGTGATACTTACTCTCGGTCTCGAGGTTTTGTTTTTCTCGAGAGCTGAAAGGAAAGAAAAAAAAAATTACGCGGCTGTAGCGCAATGGGAGAGCAATTTTTTCTTTTTTTTTAATCGCTGATCCCTTGCATCATATCCTCGAGAGTGCGTGCTCGGATAGTTTTTTTTTTTTTTTTTTTTTTTTTTTTTTTTTTTTTTTATGAATACATAAATACGCGGTTTCGCGCCTTACGTAACTCGGCACGCGAAAGTAACATGACGACCGTATGGGCTTTCATCTCCGGCTTTGGGAACAATGGGGTTGACGATGACTGTGTACGACCTCGTGACAATGTGCACTTACATAGAAAGACATGTCGCGGTAATGTGTCTTTGAAAATTTGTAAAACCCACGCCCGCACTTACATATATATGTACGCGGGGATTGCCGATGGTGTATTAATAAAGCGTTGAATAACGAGCTCGTCAATCGCGTACACTTATATGGATATTAAATTGTTTGTTTGCTTGTTTTCTTCTTTTTTTTTTTTTTGTTTTTTTTGTTTTTTCCCGACGCACACGCGCTCGCGTTATCTAGTTAATAATTAAAACGGAGCCTACGTAGCTCTCTTGGGGAATTTATCTTCGCGCGCGTTAGCTCTGTGGAAATTTTTTCCTCGTAATAAGATAATGCGGTTTTGTGTACACATAGCAAAGACACCTATACGAGCGTGTATTAGTGCAGTTTGGGAAAAACACTGGATTAACGCATTGTTTCCTTTTTCCTTTTTGCTTCGAAAAAAAAAAAAAAATTGCAAGTTTCTTCTTTACGAAATGGAAAAAAAAACGTTATGTAGCTCTACCAGTTCAGTGACCTGTTTTTCATAGCACCACGAATCCAAGACTATTTTTTACCTTAGCGTTAGCGTTAGACTTGTGAGTCACGAGTCACCTACACACATCCGATAACACTTTGGGCGTCAGGTGCCTGAAACGGGACGACTAACACTTTAGTTGGTGTGACGAAAATCGTTTAGTCGAGACTGAGAATTTATTGATAAGGAAAATAAATACCGATGTCGATCGAACCAACAACAGGAAAACGACCGAGCATGTATACCTATACATTCTTGAAAATCCCCGAAAGTATGCGTATTGAATATCACACGGTATAGGTACACCTTCGAACTATTTCTAGGCTCGCGATTTCCGAAATACTTACCCCAGAGTAGCAGTGGCGTCGAGAAAATCTGCTGATGTCCTCTCTCTCTCTCTCTCTGAGGATTTAATTTTAAACTCGATATAGTTAATATACCCACACACATAATATGTATTTGTGATCGCGTGCAGGGGGGGGTCCCTATGTGTTGTTTCTGAAAGCTCAGCGAGAGCGATTGGCAAATAAATCAACGCTGACCGTGGCTGTTTTTGTTGCTCGGAGGAGAAAAATTCCATCTCTCTTTTCTCCCCCTTTGTCGCCTTTTTGCAAGACGGAAGAAGACGTTGGAGCTTGTTTGCAAGTTTGAACCACTCGTACCTTGGTGCCAATCAAGGGTCTTTTTTTTTTTTTTTTTTTTTGATACATGAAAAGTTACGGAAGCTCTAGGCCTTCGCGAAGATACCTCGTTTATATACGACCTGTACAAGACGACATCCCCAACGGTATATCTTTGTAATCACAAATCGCTCTCCTTGGTCTCCTGGCAATTACCCTCGTGGGGTGCCCGTTACCCAGACGTAAACACTCGAGACCATCGTCGCCGTGGCTCCGTTTTTATCGCGTACTTGCGGCTCGTCGTTTGCTCGGCGCATATATTAATATATCAGAGCACTCGTGCAAAGAGGGAAAACAGAGAGTCACGCGCTCGACGATGTTGACGTTGTACGTGCGTAAGGAAGAGCGAGGGGTCAAATTTTATATTTACCCTTCCCCCCCTACTTACCTCGGCTATGCGTAGCGGACACACACGGGAAAAATTGTTGACGCGCTCTTTTGGCGCGACGTGTGTGCGGAGAGCAAAGACTCGTGCGATAAGTATATCATATAATTATACACCTGCGTATTTTCAATCAAAGGAAACGAAGAAGAGGCTTTGCGCCTACTCACCTTGGTGTTCGGCTCTGTTGATATTTGGACAAAGGTGAAAATAGATCGCGACCTATTATGTACCGGGCCTATTTTGAGCTAAACGATTTTTCTCCCACATCGAAAACTTGTGTCTCGTATTTTGCGTTAACAAGAAAAAAAAGGTTCAATGGTATGATTATCAGCGGGGGGTCGATAACGAAATTTCACGTGGTATACTTACAACTCGACTATAAATATGTGCTCAAGATTAATCGGCGAACGATATCGCGCGCACGCACCATAATACATATATATACGTCTTTGGAACGAATATACACATCGGTAAATCCAGCAATTGTATTTATAATCCAATCGGATATCGGGCGAGCGCACATAAAAATTTAAACGATTTTGTGGATGGAAAGTGCTTACCGATCTATTAGCTGTCGGAAGGTAGCCACGTGTATGTATACAGTTCGCGATCCCTCCTGAGCGTCCTCCTCTTGAAGATCCAAGCTAAAGTAGCAAAAAAAAAAAGGAAGGGAAGGAAAAAAATTATTCGCCCGATGGTGGTGGCTGTTTGAGCAGCTGGTGGTGGGCGGACATGCGGAGGCGCAACCGAGAAAGCGGGAGGATCGGCGAAACGAGACGTAGAAATCCCTATCACGAGGACGCAGCTGATGGCGTTCCTGTGTCGCGCGAGGCCCTGCGTTTGCCGTCCACCGCAGGTTCCCGAGATATTTTTTTTTCCTCCTTACCCCCTTACCGGTCGATCGGTTGGTGTGCGATTTCCGAAGGTTTCGAGGTTAACTCGGGGGCGTCGAGGTTACGCGAGCAGATATTATACTCTCGGCACGACGGATTTTTACAAAAATTATCATATACCACTACGCATAGTTTGCGCGATCGATCGACGGATATTAAAAACTTCCTGCGTTGCCGCGCCCTTTTGTCATCGTAAAAATAAGTCCGACCTCCAATGAGCATAAAACTATTTTAAACAGACGGTGACATTGCTACTCGTGTAAGTATAACACACGAGTTTTCCCCTTTGCGTTGGAAGCGCACTTTTTATTCGCATCTCGATGGGATTATCTCCTCCGCAGTGACTCGAGAAGGAAATGTAATTAGTAGTGGTAGGGATGAGTTTAGAAAAAAATAAAATAAAATACATTCAATTCTCATTGAAAAAAAAGAAAGCAAATGAACGAGTTGTTTCAACCACGTTGCAAGAATAGGTATATCTGTATTGGCAAAAGATTGGAGTGGTCCAACGTTGCTGTTGGATGAGCTCCAATGTGAATGAAAAAAAAAAAAAAAAAAAAAAAAAAAAAAAAAAAAAAAAAAAAAAACGGATTCATGGCGTGGCAATATCACCAAAAACTCCCAATGGCGGTCCAAAGCGAAATCCACAAGAGCCTAAGATTTCCACTGAAAAATAAGAAAAAAGATGCACGCGATGGCTCGCAAAAGATAGTGCTCCCATTGTTGGGTACACGACAAAGCGCCCCGTTGTCTCGAGAGTCCAGCATTAGCCGGCCATTAGCAAAGTCCGCACGAAGGAAATCCTTTGATTTGAAATTCATAGTTATACGTTATTGTACTAAATTTGTCGTTCGCGGGAAATTTCCATGCGTAAACAAAAGCCATACTGAGCCGTGGCTTTGAAAGCTGTAACGTATACACCTGCTCGAGAGTCGGTTTTTCGCCTTCGTGGAGCAAACGCTGTTGTGTTGTCGTGCACGAAACCGAGTAAATCGCGAATAAACACAACATGCGCAAATTGTTGAAGCTGTGCGATAGCCGTGAGTAGAGTGTGTCACTTGACTTGGGGAGTCGCGGGTGTTGTTCGTATATGATTAACCAATGCAAAATGAAATTCAGTAAAACCACGTACCACTTGAAGCTTTTGTTAGCCCAAAAGTATAAAGTAAAGTGAAAAAAGAAAATCGATTTTACTGTAGCGAGTTCGCATTCTCTGTTTGTTTTCTATGGGCGGTGCGACGTACAATGCAGGCAAGGATGGCAGCAAGGTGACGACAGTGGTGGCGACCCCGGGCGCCGGACCCGACCGTCCCCAGGAGATCGCCTACACCGATACCAAGGTCATCGGCAACGGGAGCTTCGGCGTCGTTTACCAAGCCAGGCTCTGCGAGACCAACGAGACCGTGGCCATCAAAAAGGTCCTGCAGGACAAGCGTTTCAAGGTCCGTTCTTTTCTTGTTGTTGGCTCCCCTCTCCCCTTGTCTTTTTTTTCCCTTTATTAAAAACAAAAAATCTTTTTTTCCCATCAATTTACAGAACAGAGAACTGCAAATAATGCGACGTCTCGAGCACTGCAACATCGTCAAACTCAAGTATTTCTTTTACTCCAGTGGAGATAAGGTAATTGGTTGAGCTACCTGTGTTTTTTTTTTTTTTTTTTTTTTTTTTTTTTTGATTTTTTTTTTTTATGCGACGACTCCCATTGGTAATATCATCGTANTTTTTTTTTCGTGCTCATTCTATTTTTATTTTTGGAAAATATCGTTGGTTTTGGCCGTGTTACGAAGCATTCATTAATATTTGAAAATGAATGTAATCCAGAGTTGGGGCGATTAATGTAATTATTTACCGTATTCGTTTACAACTCTTTGTATTTTATTTTTCATAAATGTACTTTTCGAATTATTATTCAGTTCAAAGTGAATAGCCAACAGTAAAATCCACGAAATATAATGGGGTGCAACTGTCTGTGTGTTTATTTAATGCGTGTGTTATTATTTATAGAACATCTTAAACGCGACTAATCCAGTATTTCACGTGGCCGTAAGTGGAGGCGTTACCCAGTAGTTACAACAATTATGATCCCTTTGGCAGTGTTTTAGGCATTGTTGCTTTTTTTCAATGACAAAAGATTTTTCTGAAATGAAATATACATATATTCGTAATTTATTATGATCACAAGTGTTTTAAAACTGTAAAAATAAAAGCTAATATGCTGCTTGGCTAGTGGGACAATCTTTTCTTATGGCTAGTATTGGCGTCCGAAAAATTGTTGCTTTTTAATAAAGAAACAAAAAAAAAAAAAATTGCTACAACTTTTCTGTGATGTAGAGTATTGCAAAAATTGATGCCTAGGATGCATGATCAAATAATAAGCTCCTCAAAGGCTAGTTCTTAAATTCTTTTTGACCTTCCAACAGCTAAGGTTGTTACTTTACGATGCAGAAAAGTTCTCTACTCAATTATCGCCTTGAAAAAAAAATTACAAAAATTGTTCTTTTCATGCAGAAGGACGAGGTTTACCTGAATCTAGTCCTGGAATACATCCCCGAAACCGTGTACAAAGTCACCCGCCACTACAACAAGAGTAAGATGACGATACCGATCAGCTTTATCAAGGTAACTGATAAACAAAGAAATTTTGTTTTTCACCCATAAGTAAAATTAGTTTTTACCTCCATTCAGTGTACATAAATCGTCCAAGTTTACTATAATTGTCGATATAAAATCGAGAGATTTGAACCGGTTTAGTGGACATATTAAAATAAATCCTGTAAAGAAAGCAATTTTTACGTTTATAACAAAGTTTTTTAGAAAATGTCATTTTATACTCATGGCAAAATAAAGCATGAAAAATGATTTTCTGGTCCTTGCAGCTGTACATGTACCAGCTGTTCCGCTCGCTGGCGTACATCCACTCGTTAGGTATTTGCCACAGGGACATAAAGCCGCAGAATTTGCTGCTCGACCCGGAAACTGGGGTCCTCAAGCTCTGCGACTTCGGATCGGCCAAGCATCTCGTCAAAGGCGAGCCCAACGTCTCCTACATATGCAGTCGCTACTACCGTGCTCCTGAGCTCATCTTCGGTGCTATTGACTACACCACAAAAATCGGTAAGAACAGTTTTTTAATTTTTTTAATTTTTTTTTTTCTTCCACTACTACTCTGTCTTCATGTTTAGTTAGGAGTAGTCAAAGGAAACGTATAAACCCTAGTTTTTAGTTAAAAAAAATTGATGATATGCTATCCGAGATTTCCTTGCATTGCAACCAATCAATTAAGTCCGAAAATCGGTAAACTCTAAACTCGTTTCGTGATTCAATAAGTGGTCGAAGAATAATCAGGTTCTTTTGATATAATATAGTATGTGTATTTATTTGCGAAGAGGTATAGAGTACCGATAAAAAAATTAAACGTTTTCGATTGCAAAATTGTTTCGGGTATCAAATAAATAATTTTTCATTCTCTCATGTTTATGCTGAAATTAGCGCTTCTTATCTTAGGTACATTTTCTTTCTGGTGACAAAAATACAATACTGCCGGCAATAAATCAAAACGTACCACAAAAAAAGCTGCTGGTGCTTGGCAATTGCACAAATACGCTTGTTTGCCAAGACGTAATTCTTGATGGAACGAGAGAAAAAAAAAAAAAAAAAAGAAAGTTAAAAATAAAATTATTTTCAGACGTGTGGAGCGCTGGTTGCGTGCTAGCCGAGTTGTTGCTCGGTCAGCCGATATTCCCTGGTGACAGTGGCGTTGATCAGCTGGTCGAGATAATCAAGGTCCTCGGTACGCCGACCCGCGATCAAATCCGCGAAATGAATCCCAATTATACCGAGTTTAAATTCCCGCAAATAAAAAGTCATCCGTGGAACAAGGTAAGCTTATCAACGTTAAACAACGCAAAACGAATAATCATTTTTTTTTTTTTTCTTTTTTAGTCAATAGCTCATAAGTTCATGCTAAGCTCGCACTTATTGCATTTCAGTAGAATCATTTGTCTATGTGCAAGAAAAAAATTTTTTTTTCCTCAAATTTGTTGGTACGATTAATACTAACGTAATGGTTTTATGAAAATGAACTGATTAATGCAACTTCAAACGCGTATTAACTCTATGATAATCATTGAAGTATATATTATTATCGTTATTAAAAAAATTTCAAGGTATACGTAATAAAATTGTTTTTTTTTTATTTCTTAGTCGTCTAGAGATTACAGAAAGAACCTTCTATATCAGTAATACGCGTAAGAAAATCGTTATTAATATTCAAATTGTAAATCAAAGACATATTTACTCATGATTTGCAGTACATGCTTCAACGAATGAGTTTGCCAAAGTGTTCTACCAAGCACCAAAAGATTAGAGTAAGTGGCAAACAAAAAAAAAAAAAAAAAATTTTGGAACGTGTTTACATGGCTGCCACCTATACTACTATTTTCTCTACGTGTTCTTTACATTTTTACTATTTTTTTTGTTTCTGTCTATACATGCCAGCTACATAACTAACAGTAATAATTATCGAGCAGCGAGCTCGGTAATGCAATCGTTATAATATTATTATTATTATTATTATACCCCACCCCCTAAACATAATTATTGAATTCCAAGTAGTGGTATGACGATAAAAATTTTACAATACGCCGTATTGATCCGATATGATAATAATTTGATGTACAAGCTTATCTGTGTGACAAAACACACAAAACTGCACAAATTTTCATGCATTGAAATATGGTGCAACCAGCCAAGAAGCTTACTTAACTTCTACGAGCTCTATACACAGTGCTTAAACGAAATTTTTCTGTGACTATTAATTTATGGCAGACCTAACGTTACTAACATTGTTAATCAACTATTAAAAATAATAATGTTTTGGATTAAGTATATCACTTACTCCGATTGTTTTGGTGCTTCTTCTTTTAGGCACAAAGACATGCGACTTTGAAGAAACAAAAGCATTAAAAAAAAAACAACAACAACAACAACTTCACTTAGATTCATCTATCGCATAAAGCATGTTATACGAGCTTACAAGCAAATTTCGACTTTGAAATCACGTAACAGATGCATCATAAGAGCGCCACGTAAAAATTACTATTCAGAAATAATAATAATAATAGTAAAAATTACGCCTAACTTATTAGTTGACCAATCATTTCATTTCCATGAGCCAACCTCATACATATATAATGTGTCCACAAAATTTCGAAAATAATAATCACACTTTACAGCAAACTTTCATCCGCAATCTGAAAATAGTCAACCTTCACGCTTAACGATCCAACCCTTTGACATTCCCCCAGGTGTTCAGGCCGCGCACGCCCCAGGACGCAATGGACCTCGTCGCCTGCCTGCTCGAGTACACGCCATCGCTGCGCATGACCCCGCTGGCAGCTTGCGCCCACAAGTTCTTCGACGAGCTACGCGAGCCGTCCACGCGGCTGCCGAACGGCCGGGACCTACCGCCCCTCTTCAACTTCACCCCGAGCGAGCTAATGATTCAGCCCCAGCTCAACTCCATCCTCGTGCCCAAGTACATGCAGACGTCGTCCACGGCGACGGACGGCGCGGCGAGCCAACAGCAGCAAGCCACCTCGCAGGAGCCCGGCACGACGTCCGAGGCGTCGTCGACCTCGGCCTCGGCGTCCGCCACCCAGGGAAGTGCCGCTGCGGCCAACTCGTCTGCCGGCAATTCGTCGAACGACAGCGCGAGCTCTACGCAGACCGGCACCACGCAGGTCGCCAATCCCAACCAGTCCAGTATGGCTTAAGGGGTACGTTGGTTTACACCTCACCACAAGAACCCTGTACTTGCGAGCGCGTTAATCAAACTTTTTTTTTTTTTTTTTTTTTCATTTGTTCATTTGCAGGTGTGCGCCCTTTGGAGGATATTCGGCTTCTTTTTCTCATCTTCCTTTCTACCTGGCTCTTGTTTTAATTTGACTTGTAAGAGAAACAACGGACGACTCAAAGAGAACGTAGAAAAGGAAAACAAAAGGACGACCATAACACGCAGACTAATCACCGCGAGGGATATGGTAGAAGCACAAGTTTATAAAAAGAAGATAAGCGAGATATTCGTCTCGTCTTGACAGGGCTGTCGGGCCCGAAGCACTTTGGTTCTTGGGGCGGTCGCGCGGGCGTCGTATTTAATTGCAGAAGAAGAAGAGGATGAAAAATAACGCAAACTTTGAACACTGTATTGCTGGGGATTGACGTACATATGAAAACATAGCCACGCTATATTCAACGTATTCTCACCTGCGGGACATTTGCTTTCCTTTCCGTTTGAAACGAAGAATATTTTGAAGGAATTGACGCGAATGAGCATCATCCGTGGGATAACTTTTCTTTCACACGCCACACCACACACGTACACGTAAGGAACATGAAAATACGCGAGTTACGGTTCGTAAGAATTTGCCTTACGAAGTGATGAAAAACAGAAACAAGTGAAGAATAAAAAAAAAAAAAAAAACTGGCCACGCGACTACGTAACACGTAAGACGCAAGTGAAAGCGAGTTTATTGTGTAAAAGAGTGCGTCGAGAATGAGAGCGCGAATGGTAATCACTTTTTGTTTTCTGACGACAATGGAACACGACAACACTTTGTGTTTTTTAATCGTGGAACGATGGCTTGAGGAACAATGTTGTGGATGTGTCGTGGATTTGATATATCCCTTCCAACGTAGATTAAAGGTTTAAAAAATTTTAAAATTAAAAAAAAAAAGTAAAAGAAATGCAAAAAAGCTTTGTGTCACTCACAAAATCGAACGATTGAGAGGGTTCGTTTGTTGACTTGCGTATGATCGAATTTGTTTGAATTGTACATACAGAGAACGCTGCGCTCTAGCCCGGTCATTTTTAAAAGAAAATCAAGGTGGGATAAATTGAAAGAAGAAGAAAAAAGAAAGAAAGAAAATGAAACGTGGAAAAAAGCCCATGCCGCTCGGAATAGGAGCCACAATATAGTAGCAGTCGTGTGCATATACTTACGGCGAATTGTGTTACGAAACAGCGGTTGAAAGGAAAACCCTCTAATTTTTCTCTACACGCGATTAGAAAAAAAAAAAAAAAAAAAAAAAAAAAAAAAAAAAAAAAAAAAAGAATGAAATAAACTACTTTATTCAGAACGAACGTGAATGAAAAATCAAAGGAATGCGCAGCTTTGTTTCGTTCACGTCATCGTACACTGCTTTTCTTTTTTTTTTTTTCTCAAGCTTTTTTCCTTCTAGACATATTCTCTTTTCAAAGAGGTAAACTCACATATACACAAACATGTCAACTCAGAAGCTCGAGAATCTCGTGGAGCTTGAGTATATATGAAAGAAGTATGAAAATTCTTTGTTTGTCGTGTAAGACACGTGCGAAATACGCAGCCGATTTCTCGAATCGTACATCAAAGATTTGATATTGACTTTCGACATAGGTGATCGTAACAAAGAAGCATATGCTAGATTTCAAACTTACGAACAAAGTTTTAGGTGGATTTTTTTTTTTATTTATCATACGTGATTTTAAGGATTTTACAAAGTAATTTTTACTATATCTTATTTTAAATGTCTGAAATAAGTGTTGGCAAATCCGAAATAATAAATCGAACGTGCAGTATTTGTAAAAGTTTTGAAAGAAAGATTGATGTGCACAGTCATAAATATATAACAAATCACCCTCACATGTTGCATAATAACGCGTTTTTATTCAATAGTTCTTTTTCTTCAGTTGGTAGTCCATTGGTCAATTGAAATTCAGATCTATCCAATAGACTTTTCACACAATGTTGCTCACCAAACATGCAGGCTGTTTGAAAAAATTGTGAAAGTAAAAATAACTCTTACAGTAGTAAAAATCATTTAAAACAGGGCTCTCAGTCATCTGGTACGGCTCGTGTTAAACGCGTAAAATAAATTTTGTACATTACACGAAATATATGTACACACACATTGGTTTTTTCTGTAAACGGATTTTGTTTGGTATGACACATTTGTATTGTATTGGATGATATTATTTTTTAACTAGGTCGCTTGACTAATAAAATTATTTTTTAACTAGTATCAATCTTTTTATTAAAAATACTAAAAATTTTGCGATTTCACGTTGAAAAAAAATTTAAGCAAAAATTTGTTGTGTGGTACGATTATCAATTTTATATTTTTGTAAAATGACACCATGTGCAATTTTTTTTTTTTTTTTTTAATTCGACAAAAGAAAAAAAAAATAAATGGAGAGAATTACGAAGCTTCTGAGATATCCAAAGTATCTGGGGTGTATATTTTAATATGCCTTATCTTGTAAATATAAAGGAACAAGTCGCTACGCTCTACTTCCTTCACATCTTAACAATCGAAGAACAAAATTCAATCCCAAAGCAGCAGTAAGAAACTAATATAAAAAATAACTTCTGAAGCATATAAAAAATACACATTTTTCAAAGCAGTGCAATAAAAAAAATTTTCAACCGCCCAACGTACGCCTACATATCACAAATGTGTTGGTGGCTGTCACATCTTAAACAAACTAGTAGAGTTCCTCCCTTGATACAAGGCAATTGTTTATTCACTTTGTACACGAAACGGAATAAATACAAATTTGCTGAGTGTATGGTGGAAAGTCAAGGCTCTGCTAAAAGTATGTGTCCTATACACAGCGGCCTCTCATTTTTTTCATGTATTTTTTTTTTTTTTCAGTTTTAATAGTGCCGACAGTCGCAATGACGTTTTACAAATTATATATTTTTAAAATGACGTAAAATTATCGCTTTAACTGTAGTTATTTTTTATTTTTATTATTACTAAGATAATGTGTACAATAACTTTTGCGGAGGTGTATGATCGTTGGTTTTTATTTAGCTACTTAATCTTTTCATTTTGTAAAACTGATTGTTCTCTTGTATAGGAGAAGTATGTCATAGATTAATATGATTCTGTTTTCCGCAATTTTCATAAAGTAAATTTGTGGTTCTCTTATGTATCTTTGAAGCAATCTCTCTTTGTATATTATATTATTATTATTGTACCGCTTAAGAGATGTTTTAATGCTCGTTACGATAACCAATAATTTTATTGGTTCTATAGGCAAAAATTGATCGTTTGTATTATATAAAAAATCAATTTGAAAATAGTAAAATAAAGATGTACAATGTATTTATAATCAATTTTTTGTCTCCATCAAAATAATGGTAAAAACCAATTTACCGTAATGGAATTTGATTTCTTTTTTGCGATGGCATCGAAACGAGAATGTTTATACGTAGAGAAAAAGCTCCGCAAGCTCCGGCAGGTTGGGCTTTTTTCCGACTCTCACATTGCGTGCACGAACTTTGTGTTTTTACAACTGATAAAATAAAACACGTTTTCTTGGCTATAAGTTTTTTTTTTTCTCTATAAATAATTATCTCAACGATTTTATGAACTTGTATGTACGTTTAATATTAATTAATGGCTGAATCGACAGAAGTAAATATATGTATGTATAGTAGCGCAATCGATTGGCGACGTGTCGTCCTTATACGAGTTTTTCCAAATAAAAAAAAAATAAATAAATAAAAAAACAAAAAAGAAAAAAAGGATTAAATCACAAGAAAAGCGACACTTTGTTGATCTCTCTATCACATATTAGAAAAATAAATACCCACGCTATGTAAGAAAAGTAAATATAAACAGAAAGATTGAATGAAAGTTGAGAAACGAAAGAAAAATAAAACAAAACACAGCAATCGAGTATACGTTTTTGTGTGCATGTAAGTGTGCAAGTTAATGTTAGCAAAAAAAAAAAAAAAAAAAAAAAA